>JANHFO010004403.1:321910-334642 GCA_032468095.1 Pareas carinatus
TATATGGAATTTGTACAACATTAAATGGCAGGGGTATTTCTTGTGTAACAAGGACTAGAGTTGAATTATTCTCTTATTTATGTTATTTATATATCAGATTTAGAAACTGCCTCTTTCACTCACAGGGCAACTCTTACTCCTAGTCGTATTCCCTAACATTTATTAACATCATTTTAAAATACTTTTTGGAAATTGTTCAACCAGAAATATGTCAGAATCACACTGGTATCCATCAGGGGTGCAAGGAGAGCAGCTGCCTCTCTGAACAAGTCACTATATAGATTCCTAGCTTCCCATTTTTAAAAAGAGCTAGTCTCATGAACTTTTTAATAACCAAGATATAATGTATGGTGTGTATAATTTATAGCAAAGCTAGATCTGTTATTGATAGCTATTCTGTGAAAATCGGCCTGATTCAAATAGTAAGGCTTGATTTGATCTGAGTCTTTGACTTGGGTTTTGAGAATAAAAGACTTCTGGAAAAACAATAGCAAATTAAAGCCAGCTCTGTGAAGAGTGGAGCTGAATGGCAATCATAGCAGAGAAAGGAACTGGAGAAGGAACTGTTTCCTTGAATTCCTCTCCGGGTGAAGGAGAGGAGTGCCCATAGGGTTCCATACAGATGTGCCCATGCTGAGAGTTTAGTGGTCTCTGCTGGGTTTCAGATCTCTGAGAGAGTCAGGTTTGCCAAAGTCATGCTTCAAAGTCTTCAACAGGACACTGGATTCACCCTCTTCCTTCCTTGATCACTTTTACTGGAAATAACTTGTAAATTGATTCTTCAGTTATTAAAGGCCTTCATAAAGACAAGCTCTTATTTCACTGAGAGGTTTTCTTTCGATACACAGCAAAAGAAGTTTTATTTAAATTTTAAAATTAAGAAAAATTGGAAAAAAGCAACAGAAGAGTGAATTGGAACACCGAGTTTGGATTAAGGGACAAGATTGACTGGAAATAAGATTTTAAAATAATTATAGAAATATTTCCTGAAGGTTTTTAAACATCTTATTAAAATATATGAAGACTTGTTCTGGATGACAAACAGATACAGTAAGACAAGACCTGGAAAAATGGCTCTCAACTTTCCCTTATGGGGTAGTATCAGATGATTGATTGTTTTAAAAAGGTTTATACTACTACATATATTAAAAATCTCATATTATTACCTGAGAAGCTTGAATCTTTTGAGAATGACTCATCTCATTAATGGTAAGATTTAGTGGGTGTGAAGAGGTTGAGCAAAGTGCAAAGTAATTCTAGTCTTTGCATATTAGAAGACTTCTGGTAGGCAGAGAATGTAATGACTTGATAACACTCATTGGTTAGTGTTCTAGAGCCAATTACACTAGTCACCCTTCCTTTAGCATACTTCATATACATATGTGAAGTTCCAAGTTGTGTATTTTATGTACCAGCCCAAGAGGTAGGAGTAAAACTATTAAATTGGCAAAACACTTTGAAGTGTTGTGATTTTATTTGCTTCATCACAGCTTTGATCCATAAATCTGCTTTGAAGATGGTCTGACAGAATTTTAGCTGAATTAAAACCTTCTTCAAACTTTAACCTTCAAAATTTTCTTCTAGTTATCCTTATTCTGACCACTTTTCCAAATGCCTCCTTCTGTTTTTCAGTAGTTTTTTTTTTTTGCTAATGAATGAAAAATGCAAGTGTTGACTGTCATATGTAGGTTTGAAGAAGGAAACTCACAGTTTTTTTTAAAAAAAAAACATCTTCCTGTTTGGAAGTGTTTGCTTCCTACCAAACAAATAATTAAAGTTTTAGAAAATCAAGCATTCAATTGGTGTAATTGTTAATCATCTTTTGCTGTATCCAGAAATAAAAGGTAGAAACGAAACCATTGTGATATTATTGTATTGATATCTTCTTTCCCCCATGCTTTGCCAGTTTTATTGCCTTTCCCAAAATGGAGGCACCTTACCCAGAACTGTTCCTCCAAGAAGAAGAAGTTACAAAATCAGATTTGCTTGGCGCTGTGATGGTGGTGCTGGGTGTCTGGCCTTCCCCAGAGGGGCAGACAGGAAGTCCACAGGTTTCCAGGATGCTCATCACCCCATGTAAAGGCTGAGGTGTCCCCCTCTTGATTTACCACAAAATGCTCAGGGCCCCATCACTGCTCCTTGATGAATCTCCCATGAAGAAGGTAAGGAGACTGGAAATTGTGTTGGCAATTTGACTATGTCATTCCTAACCCCATCCCCAAGTCAAAAATGAGCAGCCAGGTCTTTCCCAGCTTCCCAGCAGAGTCAGCCTGACAACGGTCTCATTTTGATATCTTCTTAATGCATGCAGAGAAAGCCTAATGTACTTATTGCAAAATGCATGATTTAGCAACTGTGGATTATTCTACTCAAGCTAGGTAATTCAGCCACATTGCCGTAATGTTGTACTTGTCTCTATCAGGTAGACTGGAGCAAAGTATGTCAATGTACAAACTGCTATCTCCACAGTCCACTTTTTTCTACTTTCTAAGCAGCAATTGGTCTATTTCGGTAGGTAGAACCAATAGAATCAGAGAGTGTTCCTTAGCCAGGCTCTGAGGTCACAATCTAGCCAGAATTTGAGGACAAGATGATTCAATGGTGCTTTTGATAGAAGTCATCAAAGCAGTTCTTGTGCCCCTGGAAAACACGGTTGAAAAACACAAGGTAAAATGTGTAGCAAACTTGAAAAATATCTCCATCTGCAAATAGATTCTATCTAGAAGCTTGAAACTAAACTTAAAATGAAATGTTGCTTCTGCTTGATCCCTCAAGAGACCAATATTCTAACTTAAAGTCTATCTTCTTATTTGCTTTGACCATTCAGACAGAAAAGGTTACTAATGAAAGAGGTAGAATAAGTCTGCAATGGGAAAGGAAGTTGCCTTCTGCCAAACTGGAGTTTTTTCTTTACCAGCCATCATGACTTCTTTCTATTTTGAACTATGCCCTCTGTTATATTCAGTTAATCCCCTTCATTATACCCTGCTAGTCCTCCGGATGTAGAGGTATAGGAAAACTTTTAATTTCATTTCCTGTAGTAAGTGAATTCAGGAAGCAAAAACTCTTAATGCATGTTCAGAAGAAAGAGAAGTGGAGAAGGTATCGATTATCTCATTGCCACATTTCTGAAGGATCCCTTCCCAGATGTATTCATAGATGCATAGGCACTTACATGATCCTGGCAGAATAAAAGCCATTTATAAGAATAGTATTGTTATCAAATGAGAGAAAATGATAGATAGATAGATAGATAGATAGATAGATAGATAGA
Source organism: Pareas carinatus (assembly GCA_032468095.1). NCBI lineage: Eukaryota > Metazoa > Chordata > Lepidosauria > Squamata > Pareidae > Pareas > Pareas carinatus. The sequence continues at coordinate 325,185 of JANHFO010004403.1, forward strand.
TAGATAAGTTTATTTTCACAGTTTTATCTAATTTCATCCATATTTTTCTGCTAGTAGCTGATATTCCTAGCAGAAAAAATGCTTGTACTATAAAAAATTCTGGTAGAGGTGTTGTAAAGCCGTACAAAATACTTAAAGAATTCAGAAACAGTAGCTATGTATATATAGTATATGTGGTATTAATATCTTCCTTTTTCTTCCAAAAATGCACTCAAAATCGATCTGTTTTATTGGATTTGTATACCGCCCTTTTCCCCGAAGGGACTCAGGCTGCACTTATGTCTATTCTGGATTTTTTAAATTCAGTCTGGGACAGATATCAAATACCATGTTAGAACTTGAACAATTTATTGGTATTTAAATCCTTTAGGATTTTAACCATAGGTAAAAAAGCTTAGTCATTGAAAAGGATGGGTTAGTATATTATCAGTTTCTCTAAATAAGCCTACGTATCATGAAAAAAACTAGAACATTGCAACTACTAAAATTGGGAAATGTAATTTCTGGTATTATCAGGCTTGTCCTTTATTTGATATTATGAACTATTCAATCAGGCACTCTATCTGCAGTTTTGGAAGCGTAGTTTCAGTAGTGTTAATGTGAATAACATTTAAATAATGCACAGGTTGTATTATGTTAAGCCAATGAAATAAATGGCCGATCAGCTGAGTGAAAAGTGAATTCATTAAATTATGGAATCTACTTTCTGCTCCCCTTTGAGTCCTCACCCCTCTGAAAAGTGTTGCTAGCCATCAGACTGGCCTTGTTTCGTTTAATACTAACCAGCAAATGTGTCCATATTATGCAGCAAGATTGTTTATGCCTATCTTACATGCTTGTTGTTCAGTTGTGCTTGACTCTTTGCAACCCCATGGATCATAGTTTGCCAGGCCTCTCTGTCCTGCACAGCCTCCCACAGTCTGCCCAAACTCATGCCTGTTGCATTGGTGACACCATCCAGCCATCAGTTTTTCTGCTGTCTCCTTCTCCTTTGGCCTCCCATCTTTCCCAGTCTTCTCTAATGAGTCCTCTCTTCTCATTAGGTGGCCAAAATATCTGAATCTCGGCTTCATCATTTTTCCTTTTAATGAACAGAGTAGATTTCTTCCAGGTTTTAGTTACAGCTTAAGCTTTGTGTATGCTTTCCTGTATATAGTGATTCTGAAAATGATAATGGAAGGGCCCACTAGAAGAAATCCCAGGAGCCCCTTGACAGAAAAACAAAGTGAAACCAGCCCCCACACACCCCTTTGTGTGTTGAGTAGCTAAATGTTGAGCAAGGAGAGATTGTTCCCAACACATCTGGAGGGCATTAGGCTAGGGAAGGCTGTTTTAGATAACAGGGGTGGGGGAAAAATTCAGACTTCAACTCAGAAAATAGTTGGGCATTGTGAAAATCCATATCTGAACGTAGGCTGCCAACTTCTAAAGTTAAAGATTTCTTAAAGGCACAGTTGTCAGAGAAAATAAATTGCTTTCCCCATTAGTTTCTGGCTATTCTTTTTTTATATTGCTGCCCTATTTGAGGGAATCAGCACAGTGTATCTCAAAATCAAACACATATATGTCAAAACTGTTCTTAGTGGGACATCTGCACCTAGATATCTCTCATTTAAATAAATACGGTAGATCTGAAAGTTTTTAAGTCACTTACGGTGAATGGTAACCTCAACCTTGTCTTTGGAAGCATATACAAATCTTTACATCTGGTTTTTTTCTCCCCAATATAGAAGTATTAAGCTTAGAAAATATTTATTTGAAATATCTCATAGACCTCTCAGGATCAACCGGTAGTCCTCATCCAATATAGCACTAGCACCATCTGTGACCAGATGTCCTTGCAGTTGGGATCGGATCACAGCTTCAGCACCAAATATGCTAATGAAGTTTTATTGTTCTTCCATGAGGTCTGATCATCTTCCATGAAACCTCTCTAAATATTTCAAGTATATTTTCTTTGAAATTATGGCAAAGTGATCTACCCTTGGCGTCTTCTGCTTTGATTTTTGGAGTTCCATTTCCTGGTGGGTTGGCTTCCTTCATTTCTGCAAAGTTATTTCTGCCTATACTTGATTGCTCTCCCCCTTTATGCGTTACTTTTAGCAGTTCTCTTTCTCTTTTACTTTACCAGCATGGATTCAAGGAATGGTCACTCCACTGGCATCATTCTCAAGGTTACTAAAGCTGCTCAGCAGTGAAAACCAGATAAAATATGAAATTGCAAAAACAGAAATGCAACGTGCTAATTGGATATTTTAGGACTAGCTGACAATTGCAATTATGCAAGGGACAATGAATAGAGTTTTGTCACTGCCAACATCTTCTTTGAGCAACATAAACACAAATTTAATACATGAACATTTACAATATTGACATAGCATCGACTATTAGAAAATACAAGATGGAAAAATGCAGTCCAATTAGCCAGAACATTTCCAGGTGCAAACTGTGGATCAGACCATAAATTATTGGCAGGAAATACACAATTTAAACTTAAGATTATTAAAGAAATGAGATATACCAAGAAAATTGACTAAAGGACATTCGGTCAGACTATGAGATCAAAGGAAGGAAGAGACCCACTCAACATAACACACCTGAAAGTGAACTTAAGAAATTTATCATGGGAATAAGAGGAGGATTTGTAAAAACTGAAATGGAAAAAATGTTTAAAATTTCAAAAAAATGATGTACATTTTTTGAGGATTGGTAGGGGGGAAAATTACAACAGGTTTACTGGCCTTCCTGTTATTTGAGGTAGAAGGGGAGATTTGACAGAACTCTTCAAGTTCAGGAAGGAAGGAAGGAAATAGGGTGCAAGGGAAGGAAAATCAGCATTTCTCTCTGATGAAACTTTTAAAAGAGCATTGACAAAAAAATAGTTGGCATTTTACTATTTGATTACTGAATCTGTAAGCACACAATTTTTCATGGGGTGAAAATTGTAATGAAAGGCATCCTGGCCCATTGGCCCATTGGAAGCACAGTAGATAGACTGGATTTCCCTGCTTACAGTACTGAGGCTGAGGGTGGGGAGAGAATACTACATCTGATGTGGTGCAAGAAATCTTGACGATGTTATCATTGCCTCCCCAAAAGGCAGATGACCTGATTTCACACTGCAGAATGAACCAACCCAAAGACATCAGCCCAAAGGTACCAACCCAAATCATCAACCCAAAGACATCAACCCAAAAACACCAACTCAACCTAAAAACATCAACCCAAAGACATCAACTCAAGGACACCAACCCAAAGACATCAACCCAAAGATACCAACCCAAAGACATCAACTCAAAGACTGTGTTGGAAAAAAACCAGCAACAACAAAAAAATGTTAAAACAAGACATTAAGTGAGTCTACATCTTCAGGGTTGAGGTTAGGACTTACACAGAACTAAATGAACTTGCAGCTGCATTTATAGAGCCCTTGAGAAATTCTTGAGAATCAAAGAAGAAGACATCTGCCAAAGTCACCCCATTCTTCAAAAAGGGGGAACAAAAGTCTGGTCTAATTCAAAACCAAGGAAGATCCTAGAACAGGTTAGGAAGAAGTTAAATCATGATGCCAGAGTAATGAGACAGTCTCTAGAGGGTCTAAGTAGCCCTGTACAGCTCTGTTAATTAGTTACAGATGACAGGGTGTACAGGAGAACTGAGTTCAAGTATCAGATCAGTCATGAATCTTAGAATAGTTAAAGAGATGAAAAGGTGAACACAATTACATATGCTTTCTTTGCCTTAAGATCTTTGGTGAGAAGGAAGGAAGGAAGGAAGGAAGGAAGGAGGGAAGGAAGGAAGGAAGGAAGGAAGGAAGGAAGGAAGGAAGGAAGGAAGGAAGGAAGGAAGGAAGGAAGGAAGGAAGAAAGGAAGGAAGGAAGGAAGACATATATTAATTCCTAATTAATTCTAATTAGAAGAAGTATTTCTAACAGATCAAATCTTTAATTATTTTTCACTAACAGTCCAATATGGGTATTGGGTTAATTTACTGAAATAAATATTCATTGATTGATCAGTTATTTGCAGATGTCAGTTTTATCAGGATGCTGAATGCTGAAAGAATGTCCTAGTGGCCTGATAGTTCCTGTTTTTGATCTGATTTTGTCTACCCTTCTCCTGTCACGCTCTGTAACTCTAGCCATCTGCAGAGCAACACAGAAGACTTTCAGACTAGTTCTGTGGCACTGGATTCAAACCAAGCCTTTCTGCCAGATTCTTAGCACGCCTGCTAAATAGATTCCTTTAATCCTGTTTTTCATCTAACTTTTCAATGCTGCAGGCAGCGTTCTAAATGCTGTTATCAACAGTGGTAATATGGACTTTCCCCTGTCAATGGATCAATGACCTTTAAAATAGAGAAGAATTAAGAAGAATTATATGTACTATGTGGCTTTCATTAAGCAGAGCTTTTATCAGTGTGTAAAATCAGCTAGGGAAGAATCCCAACCGCTAGTCTACCTTCTTCTTGACTTGAAGCATAAGGACCAGTTTCATTTAGACCAGTTGCCACATACTGTAGCAGGACAAGAAGATGTTAACTTTCTTTTGCTCATTTTACCCAGTGCCAGTAACCGAAGCTGGATTTAGTTAGCAGGTGTTAGCCATTAATATACTTGAAATAGGGATGGGCAATTTGCAGACCTAAAACTGCATACCACCTTTGGCCTAATTGCAAGAGGCTCTCATCTAATTCAAGTCCCTCTTGCAAATAATGAATCCAGATAATGTACCCCTTGCCTAACAATATACTGTGTGAAGAAAAAAGGAGAGCGTGTAAAAATCAGAGAGAAAACAGTGGTGGATGAAAGGGAAAACAATCACTTTTACCATCTTCTGCCCACATCAAAGGGAAGAGTTTCTCCATATTAACCTCATAAATTAATTGCTCCCCAGCTTTCTTTAACCTGCCATCCTCTGGCTGGAAAGTTATAGTTCTATGTTTGTCTAAAGCACTGCCTACGAAGCCCCCTCAGGTAGTGGCCCTCACCTCACACGTCTTGCATAAATTATGAAATGTGATTGTGTGTTGTATAAACCATTTTGTCTGAATAAGGACTTAAGAACATTCAAGGTGGCCTGGGTTAAATTTATAACAGCAAAGCTTCTCATTCTTTTCAGTGATCCCAAATCGCTTCTGAATTTGGGAACAGATCTCTTTCCTATAGAGACAGGTTGAAGAACTTGTAGATTAAGATTCTGACAAGTATAGAATTCTAATTCTTATGAACACATTCTACCTCATTCTTGGGGGGGAGGGGATCACATACATATAGATTCAAATTGCTTTGATCATTCAATTTTTGCTCCAAAAGTAATACAAGAAAGTGTTACTGGCGATAAAATAGGGTGCCTGATTCTGTTCTATAGAGGGAGGGCTATATCTACTAGCCAATTATTTTATTAATTTTGCTAGAGATAAGGCTGTGGCATCTATGATTCTGAGGGCAGGTATAATAACATCTCTCTGCATGATCGTCTCTGTTCCTCTGTTGGGAAGGATCAATAGAGTCAGTTCCACATGTCTTGTTGCGTTGTTTCAGATATCAGTCTTGGTGCTCTACACTAATACAGTCCTGTTAGGTGGCTGAGGAAAATGTTTATTTCCTTCTAGTAGACTGCTCTCCTGAAATACTGAAGAGGGTGGCTAAATTTTGATGAGTAGTGACTGTTATAAGGAAGTCTTTGATTTAGTTGTTACTCAGTTGTTATTAATCAACCGTATTGCTTTTATAGAGACTGTTACTTACGTTATTAAACAGCTTATTATTTATGTAATCCTTGCTGGGATTTTTTTTGTCTCTTAAAGTCAGTGTTGGTTCTGGTGACTGCCTGGGCAAGTCCCTGCAGTTTTCTTGACAACATTTCTGAAGTGGTTTGCCATTTTCTCCTTCCCAGGGCTGAGAAAGAGGAACTAGCCCAAAGTCACCCAGATTTGTGTCTAAGGTAGGATTAGAATTCCCAGTTTCCCAGTTTCTATCCTGACACTGCACCAAACGGGCAGTCTTTGGGTAATAATATTTATGTTATAGCTACATTCTTATTGGATACCTCCAAGGACACGTAACTTCAATAATACTCCCCGATACATAATTAAGTTTTAAAGTAGGTCACCACAAAGTATAGAGCGTGTTGCCGTCGTGGATGCTTTAAAAGGAGAGGAGACCAATTCATAGAAAATAAAGCCAGTAATGGCTACTTATCATGATTGCTCCATGACCTTCAGTAATGGGCTTTTCCTCTTGCAGAATTCTCCACCTAGAATGGTTTTCCTAGTGATTTCTTTATTTTGCTTCTGCTGTTAATTGAAAATCATTCATAGGGCTTTTAGCGTTTCGTACGATTCATGTGGGAATACTAGGGCCTGCCATCATGCATTTCTGCCAATGATGAATATTGTAGGCACTTTTCTGTTTCTTCTAGTGAGCCACTCTACGCCTTTCCCCACCGCAGAGTTGAAGTACTACCCATCCATGACTTGACAGAAAACAACTAGCATGAAAAATTGCCGCCCCATGACTGATCTCTATCCTGCCTATGTTGCAATCTGTCAATCTGATCATCTCACTTCCTCTGAGAACTTGGGTGTGAAAACCATTAAGGTTAAAACCATTTGAGATTGCCTTTGGTGTTGAAATAAGATATTACATTATCAAAAGTATCTTATGCATGTGCCAGGAATAAAAGGAAAGCAACATTATTACAGGAAGGAAGGAAGGAAGGAAGGAAGGAAGGAAGGAAGGAAGGAAGGAAGGAAGGAAGGAAGGAAGGAAGGTTTCAATTTAATTCAATTCAATTATGAACTGTAGTGGCGCAGTGGTTAGAGTGCAGTACTGCATTCCACTTCTGTTAATAATAATAAATAATAAATTTTTATTTATATCCCGCCCTTCTCCCGAAGGACTCAGGGCGGCTTACAGGCAAATAAAAACATATACAACAAGAACCATTAAAACATATTATAGCTGAACGCATCTTCAGGCTGCAAAAAAGGAGACAGTGACTCACTTTCTCCAGAGGTTTACCAGGAATCAGCTACCTCCTCCTCACCATCATTTCCCCTCCTGTAGTTCTAAGTGTTCTCTTACTAAAATAACATTGCTTTGATAAGATTTCAACAATTGGACAATACTATATGTGTATAGGAAAAACCTTTGTTTCCCCAAAGGCATAGGCTTGAAAACTATTCTTAAGAATGGGTAAGGGACAATGCATTGCATAAATAATTCAGGCACTTGTTGAATGAAAAGAAAGGTTTCCAAGTCAAGATTTTCCACCTGGGACCCCTATAGTTAGAAAATAAAAGCATACCTGGCACCAATACAGAGAATCAAAGCCGCAATGTTGTAAACTTTTTCTAGGTTTTGGATTGAAGTTGAGGATGGCATATTTAGATTTCTTTTTCCTTTGACATTTGAAAAATTTGGAAATCAGAAAAACAAATTGAAACACAAAAGCAAACATTTGATTTAAACTGCCTCATATTATTGTTAATATATAAAAAGTTTTTAAAGGAGGGGACTTTGTACTTATAGTCGTGGTTACAATGCTTACTGTGTCTGTAAGCAGAAATTGTCATTGTAGTGTATTGGGTTAAATGGCTCAAAGCCACTAATACACACAAGTTGCAGAATCACCCAATACGCATTGACAGTTGAAGAATGTTGTAAGTTCGCCCGGGGGTTAGAGATTTATTTATTTATTCATTTATTCATTTAATTTATATACCGCCCTCCTTCCGAAGGACTCAGGGCGGTGAACAGCCAGATTAAAATATACAGTACAAAATCATTAAAAAAGAATTAAAAGTATTAAACTGTGGCCAATATTAAGAATTTGCTATAAAAGCTTTACTAAAAAAAACCCCAAAATCCAATTAAAATCAAGTCAATAAAATATTTTAAAATACGCGCAAGGGGAAGCTAGGACAACCCGGCCTGGACAAAAAGATGGGTTTTAAGGGCCCGGCGAAAGACCTGGAGGTCCAGGATTCTACATATCTTCGAGGGGAGTTCATTCCATAGGGTGGGAGCTGCCACAGAGAAGGCTCTAACCCTGGGGGTCGCCGGCCGACATTGTCTGGCCGACGGCACCCTGATAAAGCCCTCTCTGTGGCCGGTGGGAGGTAATAGCTGGTAATAGGTGGCCCTGTAAATAACTAGGCCCTAAGCCAAGTTGATAATAGTTTAGAAGAGAAAGAATATGCTGGGATTAAATTCAGACTGAGATGATGTTGATCAGTAGAAAACCTGTCATTGGAATTGAGGTTCAACATGTTGCTTGATGAGTGAGATGGGTGGTCTCAAAACATTGTGTTCAGTGCCTCAGTGGCAACTCAGAAAGTACTGTATAGTAACAATATTTACACCCTGATTACATCATGTCTAACTATTTCAGTATTCTCTACTTACAACTACTCATTTTAAATATAATTTTTAAAAACAAGTGTAAAAATTAATATGAACTAAACTACAACAAGAGGGGGGAAAGGAAAAGGAAGAAATAAAGAGGAAAGTCAAAACGTAGTTAACATAGAAAAGAAAGATAAAACATAAAGAAATGACTTCCTATCTCCTTTACAGCAGTTATATTGAAGATTTAACTGTTTTTCTGAACTTAATCATGACTCCCTTCTTCTCCCTTCTTTCTATAATCATTTTCTATAAGTGAATCATCAAAACCGTAGATTACAAATTCATTTTTTTCTTTTCATGCATAAACTTCATGAGGTGTTTCCAGTCAGCTATAAATGTAGATATTGTCTTTTCTCTAAATCGAACAGGAAGATTTGAGCATCTCAGCAAGTTCTACCATCTTCATCAACCATTCCTCCGCTCTAGGTATTGCCAAATTTTCCATCTTTGTTTGTACAATAATCTCTCTGCAGATACCACATATAAAAATGAAGTTCCCTGAGTTTTTCCAACCTTTCCATCAGTACCAAGAAGAAAGGTTCTGGTTTGATTTTATATTAATCTTTAAAATCCTCTGAATCAGCATGCACTTGAACCCAATTTTTTTTAGCTTTCTTGTTTGTCCACCAAGCATGATAAAATAATTCTCCTTATTCACACTTTCTGCATAGATTTGAAGTATCTTTGTACATTCTAGATATTGTTTCTGTTGTCATATACCAATGGAGTATCATTTAATAAAATCTACTTCAAGCTACTCTTGAAGAATGTCCACAATCTGCAAAATATGGCAGTTAGGTACCAACTAATAATTGTATCACTTGGACACTCAAGGGCAACTCTTGTGGCTGGTTATTTTCTGTAGTCAGATAAAGCATTTATTTTACCTTTTAAAGTTACATCTTTTTGATATATTGATCCAAAAGACAAGACCAGACTAAGATGTAATCAGTACCATGTTGTGTGTACCTAGACCTAGTGTCACACACAAAGCACCTAACGTCCCTGTGGTCATGTGGCCAGCATGACTGAATGCCAAAAGGA
>JANHFO010004403.1:350638-363874 GCA_032468095.1 Pareas carinatus
AACGTTCAGGAACCAACCCACAAGCTCAGAGAACGAACCTCCACTCTCATCCTACACCCGAGTTATAGATATTCACTGTGGAACGTGGCGCTTTAACCAATGGGAGCAGAGCTCCCTTTTTTTCTAACCCGCTCCTTCTGTAAACCCGCCTTTTGGAATGGCCGCTTCCATTTGAAACTGCAGGCCAGATCTCAACGTTCACCACTATTTTAAAATTCAGGGGCTTGGCAACTTACTCCTATTTATGATGGTTGCAGTGTCCCCAGGGTCATGTGATCACCTTTTGCGACCTTCTGACCAGCAGAGTCAATGGGGAAGGCAGACTCACTTAATAGCTGTGTCGCTAACTTAACAACTGCAGATTCGTTTAAGAACCATGGCAAGAAAGATTGCAAAATGGGGCAAAACTCAATAACTGTCTTGCTTAGCAGCATAGTTTTTTTTTGCTCACCTGTGGTCGTCATTCAGGGAGTAACTATGCCAGGTCTCATTCAAATGGCCAATTGAAGGAGAGCAAACTCTTTTGGAATTGAGAAGGGGTTTTCTATATTTTGAAGCCATCTACTATGGTTGACATTTAACTATCTTGTTTATTTTTTGTCAAAAACTCAAAAAAAGGCTTGGAACAACCGGGTATTTTTCTTATTTTCATTTAATCCTGAAGTTTGATGTTGTCATTTATGGATCTTGAGGTTACATTATGATTACTGCTTGGAATTTGGAATATATTATAATTTAAAAAGCTTTTGTTTGAGCACTGCATGGGATTTCGGCATTGTCTCTATAAAATATGATCTACAAGAAGATAATGAAAAACAGGAAGATAAATAGGCATCATCATACACTATTGTGTGTTGTATCATTGGGGATATTAATTTCTTTTTAACACTTGTTTATCTGAAGCTTATCCTTCCTCTTTCTTATTTTGTTATCAAAGATTTATTGCTTACTTCCTATTTTTAAAATTGTTTTAAAAATATAATTGACAATTATCAAACAAAAGTTTAATTTAGCATGATCTCTTTGGGGTAAACTTTCTTTTAGTCCACAGATATTAGAACATGTAGCTTTCAAGGGCAGCCCCAGGTAGAGTAAATTGCAGTAATTAGGCTGTAAGGTTATCATAGCCCTGATAGACTATCTGAAGGGCCATCGATCTAGGAAAAGGTGCAACTAGCACACCTTAGGAAGTTGGGCAAAAGCCTTCTTGACCATAGCTGCCACCTACTCATCAAGCACGAAATTATGTACCATCCTTGAATGGGGAAGCGCAACCCATCCAAGGTCAAAGTTGAATATGCCTAGATCTATGGAATTCAAACCACAGCTATTCATACTTGATAGGAATTTCAGAGACAACTACAAAATTAATATCAGGAATGGATAAACTTCTGGATATTGTTAAATACAACATGTAGCATTTCATCATTACCTCACTGGACTGCTAGGAAAAGAAATTTAGCAACATCTGGAGAACTACAGGTTATAATTTACAACAGCTTCTGTTAATTATGGTTCACCGAGCCAAACTGGATATGATTATGGTTGCTCTTCTATGAATATATATATCAAAGCACCTTTGAACGTACGGCAAGTTCAGTTCCTTCAGTAGATCAGATGAATCAGAAAATATGTCATAGAAATATCTCTACAGGCTTCTCAAAGTTCAACTCTCCCAGCTCAGACAAATACCACTCAGTAACCTTAGTATGCTCAGTCTGAAAACAACACCTAGCCAACATTGGTTTAATTTCAAAAAAGCTAGGAAGGTTAGACTGTATTTAACAGTTGCATGGAAAACAACAATGTTGTAGACTAGCTTGGGAATCTTTTTTTATAAATCATAGAAGGCAGTGACAACAAGAATGCTGCATGGATGTATTCATTAAATCACTGGAAGTTGAGTGCATCTTAAAGAAGACTATGCTATTGAGGGAGTAAAAAAATATTTGAATAACTTTCTAGGAAGGAGCAAGAAACATTAATCATGAACGAGGATGTCTGCCTAAGAATGTTTTTGTCTCTTAACTTCATTACAACTTTTCTTATTTTAATTCTCTCAATAACGGTAAGAAGCTTTATTCAGGAGCAATAGTCATAATATGAATCATAATATGACTTGGGTCAGGCCAATCAGCTCTACATCAACATCATCTATCTTCAGTTGGCTATGCCTTCATTAACAAAAAATGACTTTCTTTCCTTTAACTGAAGCCCTAAAATAAAACAGAAATATAACCTAGTACTATCCAAAAATTGAAGGGATAATGTGCCACTACTACTATACTCACAGACAGATAGCAGTATTGATACTCAAGGAAAAGTCTAAATGAGCAAATAAATATTCCACTTGTTGGTGGAAACTATCCACATTTGTATTATCATGCAAGTGAAGAGTGTGTTCCTCTTTAATTTCACTACGCAAGTAACACTATGCCAAATTATTCACTGTAGAAATAAAAACTGGAGTGATTGATAGGCAATAAAGGGTGTGCAAACAGTCACTGCGTTTCCACATCATGCTAAACCTTTGTTCCTTTTAACTATAGTTTCTTCACTAAATTACAGGGAATACCTCAGTTGTGATATTAAGATCACAACGAATATGTTTATGCAGAATGTTAAGCCAAAAGGTCCCAAAACTGGAGGTGAGCACTGTCTCAATTGAATAAATTAAATTTAAACCCAACAAATCACATTCTAGCTTATGTGCAATACATAACATTATTCAATAGTTTACTTTTTTGTGTGGACATTCCTGAGAAATGTATGGAGCAGATTCATTCCTTCATTCATGCAGCACTGTATGCTAGAATTTAGTTTTATCTTCCATGAACGCAGATAATTGCACTTCATTCAATAAAACATGATTTAAAAAAAGGACTTAGTATGATGTATGAAGCAGGGCATTGATTCGGTGTATAAACATTGCTTCATTGAGGGGTTTAAGCCTTCAGTAAACTAGAGAAATGTATCACCTTGATGTATCTGCTGAGTAACACCATCATCCAAAGATCACTGACAAGACTTAGAGCTTTCGCTAGGGACATCCTTGCTCATCTGCTAAAAAGTTTAGACCTGAAATTATGAGTAATCCGTAACAAATGATAAAGTCAGATGGAGCTCTAAAGGGTGAGGGAAGTTCGTTAGGAGAAGGATGACCCGTCCAGAAGAAGTACTGACATAGGATGGTATGAATCATAATCATGATTGTAATATTTAGATATGTTTGGGTATCAGATGCTGAAAGTCCCAATGAAAGAAATATTAACATTCTGGACATGGATCTAGAGGTAACAATGTAGCCAGAGAAAAGCCACAAAGATGTCTGCTCATTGATAATGTCTGTCAGTTTTGGGAAAAAAAATAAATTGTTTGCCTTATAAGGACAGATGCAATCAAAATACAGAATGTGAGAAGTATGAACCAAAGAAGACATGAAAGTGTCAAAGCAGAAGTGATGCATACCAAATTGGATGTCTCAGGAATGAGTGTGCTTGAATATCCCTCTTTAAATCAGAGAATTACACGATACACTTATTCAGGCCATATAAAATAATGGAGTAGCAATGATACTCAAAATGTAAGTATGTGCATAGTTATAATCTAATCAATGGTACATATGAGCCTATTAAAATGAGTGTATATCCAGTAATTACATCTAAGCTCAAAAGAGGAAGATGTTAAAAAAAAACGATGGCAAATTGAAGAGGTACTAAATGCATCATCAAGAAAGGACATAGTGATTGGAATGCAAACATTGGAGAAACCGAGGAACCTGAAATCACAGAAAGACTGAGGTTGGATAAACACTGTGCAGGATATACTTTAAGAACTTTGTTTATTGCCAAATATGAACACAGACATTCACATGGTCAGCATCAACGGGACAACATCAATTCAAATAGACTATAATAGGAAACAGAAAGTACTACACGAGCAGCCAGACTATTTCCAGATGCATAGCGTAAAATAGTCCATGAATTATTAGTGTTGAACATATAGTTTAAACTTAGGAGATTAAAGAGAGTAGGTGTATGAAGGACACATAGTCAGAATATAAAATCAATGTGAGGAAAAAATTCAGAATAATCACAGAAGCGATTGAAGGGGGATAAATAAGGTGAAAGGAAGAAAAGAAAGGATATAAAATAAGTTGAGGAATCACAGTGGCTCAGAAGAGGGAACGGCGTAAAAACAAGAAATTGTATTACTCTTATATTGTTTTAATATCCATAGAGAATATATTGCAAGAATTACAGGGTTGCAACAGATGACAACTGGAATCAAAACAAAGAATTTGAGCAGCGCAGACATCTTTCGCTTAGTCAAAGATAAAGCAGATTAACGTCATTATCAAAGGAGAAATGGAAAGTAAAGATTCTGGGCTAATGATTACATTACTGTCAACCTGAATGTTAATGAAATTATGGATGATAGTAAAAACATGAGGGTGTTAGATATATTGAGCTCAGCAATAGCTATAGATGGACAGTGTGCTGGAGAAATGAAGATAACATAAATCCTAAGAAGCAGTACCTTGACAATCGTAGAGTAGATAGTGGAGAATAAAGACAACTTTGAAGCGAGAAGAGTTAAAGCAATGCCCCCTCCCACCCTCAATGGCTGTGTCTGACTGTGAATCTGGACACAGAGAAAGTATGAGAGCGAAAAGATCTACACATTCAAATTATGGCTTTGCGCATACTAAGTGTATCGTGGGCTGTTTAAAGAACTGATCAATCAATGAACCAAGGCAGATTTCCTTTAGACATGTTGATCAGTAAACATTAAACAGAAACTCATATACTCTGGGAATATCTATTCATTTAAAATCTTGCTCTATGATGCCTAATTATCTAACTGCAGGTAGTCCTCAATGTACGACCACAGTTGAGCCCAAGATTCTGTTGCTAAGTGAGAAAAAAGGAGTTTTGCACAATTTTATAACCTTTCTTGTCACAGTTTTGAAGAGAAATCACTGTAGTTGTCAAGTTAGTAACACGGTTGTAGATTGAACCTGATTTTTCCATTGACTTTGCTTGTTAGAAGTTTGCAAAAGGGGATCACAGGACCCAAGGAGACTCCAACCGTCATCCAAATGAAAACCACGGGACCATGGGAGTGCTGCAATAGTCATAAGTTTGAATAATGACCATAAGTCACTTTTTCAGTACTGCTGTAACTTGGAACACTAAGCGAGTTGTTGTAAGTTCAGGACTTTAAAATGCAGCCAAAATGGACTTTAAAATGCAGCCAAAGAATAAAAATTATGACAACTAAGTTTTCCCAAACTAGTAATTTTATTTGGAAAAACCAAGAATGTTCAATAAGATTTTCCATTCTAAAATCTACAAGACTTGATCTTCTTTCTCTTCTTTCTCTCCAGGTTCAGAATGAAGCTGTTTTATGTTGGTCTACACTATAAGAAATAATTTGATTCATGTCTATGTATTATTTTCTATTATTATAAGCCACTTTGAGAATGGATAGGAATATATATGAGATGTATTAGTAACACATCTTTTACTCTTTAAAAATTGTTGTATAACTCTACCTGCTTCTCACACATTTTACTTTTCAATCATCTACCTTTATCACATATATTTTGATAATTTGTTCCATGCTAGAGTTCTGAGAGGTTTAACGAATATTTCAAGCTACATCCTGCTCTCATAATGTTAATTGATGATGAAAGAACCCCACAATCATGATTAATAACATAAAAAAAAAACTGTTCCAAGGTGAGGACTATTGATTTCAGGTACCCTTTCTCCTTTTTTACTTAACTAGAACAGCAAGTTATCTTTATGATCTCTTACATCATTGGTCCTTTCCCTTTCCCTTTTTCCTCCAATCACTTTCTTTGTCTTTTGAGAGTTATTCTCTATTTGCAACTTATCAAAGCACTAGCATATACTGGTATGCGTCTTTTTTTCTGTTACATCTCAGATACTGACTTCATCTTAGTCCACATTGTTGTGTTCTCTCAGCCCTTGACTGAGACAAGCTTTAACTATCTTAGCAGGATACCAATGTTAAAATAATATATTTCTTTTCCTTTACTGTGATGTCAATTCAAGAGTAACCTCAAATCTGCTGATCTTTCTCATCCGTTACCTTGGATGGAAGCCCAGTAACTGTTGTGACTTGAAACAGAGTCAGTAGAAGCAGGACAGGGGTCGACACTGTAACTTGCAAATGAAATGTATAATTTTCTGCCAGTTCAAGGAGGGATGGATAGTAATTCAATTACTCTATAGTTGAAATGTTCATTTTTTCGGTTACATCTTACTGTGGCCAATATATGCCCTGTCAGTCTCTTTTTCTTCTGTGTCCTTATGACTTTGCCTTCACATGATCTCTATTCGAGGCAATCTCAATTCATATGTAGTTGTACGCCAGTGTAGGGGAGTCACCATAATTTAGGAGATCCTCAGAGAATGAAATAGTCTATTCCATTCATGGATCATTTGGGCTCACACAGGCATCGTTCTCCCTCTGGAGAACCCTTTTTATATATGGGTTTATTCCCTTTCTAGAATAGCCACTAAAGCCATATTCAGCTTTTTGAGCACAACTTTAGCACCCTCATGGACTGTCCTAAAGCCAGATATCAGATGATATAGGCACTAAGATACTTGCCTCAAAATGGAGCAGGTTTTGACAGATGGCTAGACTTTTATAATCTCTATAAAAATTAGCATCCTCTCCATCTTCAGACTCATCCCAGATTTATTGGTAGATGTTTGCGAGGGTTCTTTTTGCCCTCAGATGATGTTTGCTGGGGAAGGATAAAAACTAAACTGGAACTTTCAACCAGTCCCTTCCCTTAAATAAAGATAGCATCGCTTGTTGTTAACATCCCTAGGGCTGAATAGAAATATCCAACGGGGCAGTAAATTTTATGCAGGTATAGTTTTCTGCTGACTCAAGTCCTGGTGAATATCCATTTAATTCAGCCATGAAGAAAAGTCCTTAGTTTATATTGGTATTTCTCAACCTTGACAACTTCAAGATGCTGTATGTGGATTTCAACTCCCAGATTCCCCCCCTCAGCGAGGCTAGCTTGAGAATTCTTGAAGTTGAAGTCCACTCAACATAAAATTATTAAGGCTGAGAAACACTGATCTATATCCTATTTAGGCACCTGGTTTTCTCCACTCTTGCCTTCTCCAACTTCTAGAATTTATCTCCAATACTCCAGCTTCTCTAAAACACCATTTTCTCCTCCTTCGCCTAGTTCTATCAGGCTTTAAATCCAGCCAACTAAACAATTTCCTCTGCCCTCTCAAGAAGCTGGTCTGCAAATATTCCAGTAGTTTTGTTTACTGAGATGTTAATTACTCTGAAGAAATGCAATAAATAAGAAATGTGTGTTTATACTGCGGCAGTGAATGTGTATATATAAGACATAACCAAATTAATGTTTGCAGCGCTAGAGTGCTTATGGAGGCACAGGTAGAGTTAATTAGACACCAGCAGGTGCAACATATCAGGAATTCGAAATTAGGAGCAGGAAGTTAGAAAAGCTCTTTATTCAAAAAGTTGAAAGGGAATAGAAGGTGCAGAATAGATACCGGCACACTGGTTGGTTGGTTGGTTTTAATTATTTGTTTCCTTCTGGTCTACCAAGAGCTTGTTTTCCGGTGCTGTTTGATTTGATTCGCCCAGTGCCAGAAACCTTCAAATGTCTCGGTTCGCTTTTACCTAAAGTATGGTACGAAACCAGTCAATTGTGGTTTATTGAATAAAACAGCACCAAACTGTTATGCTAACCAGCCCAACTTGGTCCGTTAGAAAAGAAAGACTCTTGACTCCATTGCTGGTGAAAGAACATTTTACTAAAGCCAAGTGTTTACAGTGTAGCAAAGCCGAGTCTGATTTTATTTTGCGCCCAAAGCATATGGTTAACTGTTCCCTTCTCCTCACCCTTTTCCAATTACATTCCAGCAAATTGTTTTGGTAACAGTCCCAGGCTTGGTGGACTGAAGGGTGTTACATTCCATGGTGTGACCTTGGACTGGCCAGCAGCTCTGATGGGACAGGACAAGGTGTAGTTTCGATTCCCCTTCTCCTCAGCCTCCCCTTTTCACACCCGCAGCTCCCTCCCACCCGTAGTGTATGCCAAAATGGCACCTTGCAAAGCATGGCTGGTGTAGCAGGTGACAATCTCGACAGCACCCCCTCCAGGTTTTTTTTTAAAAATATGGAAGATACCTATACATTTTAAAATTAAATTTATAAATAAGCTAGGGTCAGCGTGATGTGTGAACCCAGTTACTGAGAGCAGAAGATGAGGATAATTTAGTTGACCCCGACACTGCCTGCTTTTTGAAAGCCTTCTAAGAACCGCCAAGTCGCCTGAGAGCAAGATTATATTTTTTTAGATATATTTTTCCCAGCACTTTTTGTGTTTATAGCTTTCTGTTCTGAATTGCTTTGTGTGTTTTATTATGTGGCTTTTACTGTTTAATTTTACTGTTGTTTATTAATGTTGGACTCTACCTTGAGTCGTGTGCTAAGTGGGCAGCCATATAAATCGATTAAACATATAAACAAACAAGGTAGCAAAAAACCCTGTAAAACGCCTGCGCCTTTTCAAAATTAGTTTCTGTACTTAAAGACAAGCTTGTATAATCAATCATTTCAGCCAATTAGTCATATTGGGACTATAGGCAGGCTATAAAATGAAAAGTTAACCAATGACTGGGATATACAGTTAAAGTGGGAAGGGTGGTGATAATGCTGAAAAGAGTTAATGTAACACAATGTAACTGGAAATAAAAGCATTCGCTGTGTCTTTTTCATTTACGCAGTTTCTCTTTTTATATAATTTATTAAGCATTACAGTTTATAGGTAAAAACTAATACAAACTGCAAAAAAACATTAAAAAAGCTAAATAAATGAAATGAAAATCCAGCCATTCAACAAAAATCATCTACAAAACACAAGTCACAGTTGGGACAGGAGAATTTGGCGCCCCCAACCCAATGTCGCCAGCAGGGGACGGCTGTCTTCATGCCACTGTTTCGGTGCGAGCTATTTTGTCAAGAGCACTTGGACAGCGGGCACCCGATGGAGAGCCAGTGCGCTGTCAGAGGGCAGAGAAGGGAGGTTGGCTCCGCCCTGAAGGTTGAACGAGCAGTGTGGCTGCAGCAGGGGATGGGGCTCCTGTTTGCTGCTTTTGTTGCTTTTGCTTTTCTGTTTTCTTTTGCAAATCATACTTAGACACACACTCTTTTGGTGTGTGGGGTGGGGCTGCCGACTTGAAAAGCCCAGACAGTTCTCGACTTAGGATGCTTCGCTTAGCGAAAGTGTCAAGTGTTGCTAAGCAAAGCACACAGTAAGATACACAAGTGTTGCTAAGCGAAGCACACACTCTTTTCGTCTGTGGGTTGAGGTTCAAGAGGGTGAGAGGAGGCCGGCTTGAAAAGTCCAAGCAGTCCTCTTGAACGCCAGCCCATGCCCGCACCAAAAGAGTGTGTGTCTAAATGTGGGCTTCGCATGGTTGCCAAGTGAAGCGTCCTAAGTTGAGGACTGCCTGGGATTTTCCAGCCGGCAATCCCACCCCACACATCAAAAGAGTGTGTGTCTAAGTATGTGTTGCAACAGAAAGCAGAAGATAGAAAAGCAAAAGGAGCCAAAAACAGGAAGCCCATCCCCCGCTGCAGCCACACTGCCGGTTCGGCCTTCAGGGCAGAACCAACCTTCCTCCTCCTTCTCCCTCTGACAGCCCACTGGCTCTCCATCGAGTGCTCACGGCCAGTTGTCCAAGTGGCAAGATTCTCATGGCGAAATAGCTCGCATCGAAACAGCGGCACTAAGAGGGCCACTCCGAGTTGGCGGTGGCGAGTCAGCCACACTGAGTCAGCCACACCGAATTGTCATAGACTCACCCATCGTGGTTCTGTCCATTTTCACCCAATGCCTGAAAGAACAACCAGGTCTTTAAGAACACCACGAGGATTCTGAAGGTATTAGGGAGCACCTGGATTTGGAGGGCTCTGATAAAGATGGCATTTTGGGGGGGGGGCACTTTCATAATATGGTATTATTTAATTGAAGGGACTCAGTTCACACCAGCTCATTTGTTCCATCCTGGCTGGGCAGAAATTGTGAGAGCCAGGTCATCCTTCCAATAAATTGGCCCCCTTCCATGGAGGGCCAGCACCTTGAATTACACCCAGAGCCAATCTGGCAAATATGCAGGTTGCAAAACAGAGATGTCACATGGTCACAATGAGGAGTGCCAATCACGGCCTGCATCGCTGCATTCTAAACCCACTAGTGAGTGGTCTTCAAAGACAGTTCTTTGTAGACTCCATTTTAATACTTGAATCATGAGATAGCTACAAAATGAATGACTGTGTGAAGGGCTTCTTGGTTCAAGAAAGAGTGCAAAGACTGTCCCAGCTGGAGCTGTACAAAGGCCTTGGACACAGTTGCTACTTTGAGAAGCAGCTGTGAGTCCAACAGGATCTCCAGACAGAGTACCATTCTTGACAGGGAAAATGCTACCTCATCCAAAGAAAGAGGTGGAGAATCTCCAGATATAGTTTGCTCTAATTTCACAATCATTTAGTAATGGCAGGATTAGGTCATATCTAGTTCTTCTACATTGAAGTTTACACAGCATCTAGCACTGGAACAGGACTTTGATTGCTTTCTTTGTTGACCTGGGTTAACCCAAACTGCTAGATGACCTCACCCAGCAGTTTCATGCAGATGCTAAACAGAAGGAGAGAGAACACTGAGCATGTAGGATTCTATAAAGAAGGAGCCTAGGAGCAATCTCTCCCCTCCCTACTAGCATCAACTGGAACTGCCTTGGAGAAAGGAAATAAACTACTGCAAAACCTTGTTTCTAATTCCACCTTTGTAGCCAATGCCAGGGTCAACATTAACAAAAGCTGCTGAGAGTTCAACAAGACAAGAAAGGATGCACCACCTCCACCCCAGCTCTAACATCATCATCGATAAGTGCGACCAAGGCTGTCTCTGTAGTGAATCCTATTCCTCCACATTTCTGCAAATCTTCTACAATTAGAACATGCCTTGTACCATAAAGCTCCGGCCTCACAGAGCTATATCTTCATGAGGGTGGAGGTTCATTCTCCGAGCTTGTGGGTTGATTCCTGAATGTTTTGTTACCAGGATAGGTGACATCTTCAACAGAATTTAGGCAATGTCAGTGTTGAGAACTCGAATCAACCGACAACCAACCGGTGACGGAACCAATCGACCCACGCAATCTCCCCACCAAAGCTTTACCTCCCAATGACCCTCACCAGACGTGACCTCCCCATCACAAGAACCATCACAAGACCCTTACCTGACGTGATCCTCCCATCACAGGGCTTATTGAATACACCAAGTCTTTACAAGCAAAAGAACACCAACACTGGCATTCCCTAAATTCCACTGAAGATGTCCAGAAACAAATCCACAAGCTCAGAGAACGAACTTCCACCCTCATTCTACCCCTGAACTACAGATATTCACCACTATCACCAGCCATATCTTCATGTGGTTACTCCAGCACCATGGAGCCTTAACATTGACATAATGATAAACTTCTGCTCAAAACCACCATGCAGTATAGAAGTGAAAAAGAAGTATGGGACATAGGAATATGATTGAAGCCAATAACTGTGTGTCACATCCTTCCCCCCTAAGATACAACTGCAGTTATCTTTGATTATGATACTGATGGGGAATATATCTGATGTGGACAGGAAATACAGGGTAAATCATGATTCTATAGCATGAAGGACAAGTTGTTAAAAATGTTTTCAAGATGCTACTATTCATAAGATTCATACATGAGGTTCATTCATAAGGTTCTTGTTCTCTTCCTGTAATTAAAAGCTATTGCTAGAGTATGACATAAGGTAAACAATTATTTTCTGCCTTCTTTCCAATACAGTAAGACTAATACAGCCCTTACTTAATTTTATACCTTCCTTTCAATCATTCCAAGTTGGCCTGGCTTTGAAAACCAGTTTTCGTTTATAATCTTCTTTGTCTTGAATTCCCCTCGTTTCACTTGCCAGAGATGCAAAGTTGTGGTAGATTCTCACAAGTCCTTATTCGGGTTGTTCTCTTTACAACACTCTTGGCCAAAGTGCCTTGTTAGGTTGGTTTTTGCATTCGGCAGGGAAGGTTTTCTACAATGGCATTGAGACCCTAATCATAACCGAGGCCTTTGAATGTGACCCAGACACAAATAACACTAATAATATTAGCTTGTTATATAGCAAAGAGCTGTTTAATTAGGAGCCATAAAAGGATTACTAGCTTTGATTATTGCTATTCATAGCTGCACAGTTCATGGCTTGAGGACATCAAATATACAAGGGAAGGAGGTGCCCAGCACAAGTGGGGCATTTTTATAGCTAGTTAAAAACTCTCTTATAGCTCTGTGTCTACCCAGCTAATTGATGTATGTAATCAACTCTCCCCCCCCTCTCTTTTGTTTAGAGACTCAGAACTTGTCCAGACATAGCAATTTCCCATGCTGTTGATTCACCAATGTAGTGTGACGCATTAAGAATACAGAGCCTAGTAGAGCCAAAAAAAGAGAAAAGATTACTGGAGGGAGAAGGGATGTGGTCGATCTTCATAAAATCATGAATGGGGTATGGAAAATGGACAGAGGAGTCTCTCTTATGTTTTGGTGTCATGAGGAGGCAGGTCCCGCCATTAGAGAGACAGACGGTACAAGTATCACAATGGTAATCCTTGACTTACAACGGTTCATTGAGTGAGTGTTCAACGTTAAAATGGCACTGAAAATGTGACTTGGGACCGTTTTTCATGGTTGCGATCTTTGCAGCATCCCCGTGATCCTGTGATCAAAAATTCAGATGCTTGGCAACTGCTTCCTATTTATGACCATTGCTGTGTCCCAAGGCCATGCGGTCACCTTTTTGAGACCTTCTCACAAGCCAAGTCACCCCGGGGAAGCCAGGTGCACTAAACAGTGATTCACTTAACTGTGGCAAGAAAGGTTGTAAAATGAGGCAAAATTCACTTAACCCATGTCTCACTCAACGACAGAAATTTGAGGCTCAGGTGTCATAAGTTGTAAGGAGCGAGTAACAGACATAGAAAGTAGACAGTTGACCTTCTCCTGCAATTATTGTTATTATTATTATTATTTAGACTTATATACTGCTTCACAGTGCTTTATAGCCCTCTCTAAGCGGTTTACAGAAATCAGCCTATTGCCC
>JANHFO010004403.1:382797-394315 GCA_032468095.1 Pareas carinatus
TACAAGTAGTCCTCAACGTACGACCACAACTGAAACCAGATTTTCTGCTGTTCAGCAAGGTGGTTAAATGAATCACGCCGGATTTAATGATGGGGTTTCTTTTGTCACAGTTATTAACCGAATCACTGCAGTTGTTATAACCGAATCGTGTACTTGAGAAACAAATCCGCTTTTTCCTCATTTACTGGACGGAAACCAGCTGGGATGGCCGCCAGTGGCTGTGACAGGATTCTTGGATGCTTGCAGCTGTCCTAAATACATGACAGCCCTCAAGGGCCCAAATTTTGATCACCTGAGCTTGGAGATGCTATGACGGTCGTAAGAGTGAGGGCCGGCTGTAACTTTTCCCAGTGCATTTGTGACCTTGAACAGTCACTAAACCAATGGTTGTAAGTCGAGGACTGCCGGTATTTAAGTAATCCCTTGGAAATGGATAGCGAGGAATGTACGGCATCGGGAGTCCTCGACGTACGACCACGATTCGGCCCCAAATTTGGCCACTACTAAGCAAGGCGGTTGCCAAGTGAGCCTTGCCCCATTCTACAATCTTTCCTGCCAGAGTTGTTAAGCGGTTCGCTGCCGTTAAGTTAGCATTACGGTTGTTAAGCGAATCCCGGCTTCCCCGCTGGCTTTGCTGGTCAGGCGGTCCCAAAGGGTGGTCACATGACTCTGGGGATGTCGCAACGGTCATTAAGTGTGAAAAAAAATCATCATAAGTCACTTTTTTCCGTCCCGTTGCTAATTTCACACGGACACTAAGCGGGCTGTGGTAAGCCGGGGACCACCTATCCCTTGCTTATTGAATTATTTAACATTTGAGGTAGCCGGACAGATTCTGCAATACAGAATCACTCAATACAATCCTTACTCCTAATATATAATCCTTATATATTCTTGCCCATAATATAAACTAAAAAAAAAAACAAGAGGGAAAGAGAAAGGAAGATTTAATCCCCTCCTTTAATTCATCATCCCATCTGCCAGATGAAGCGTGGGAAGATGGGGGGGGCAATAAAGCTGAGCAACGGCACAATTATTCAAATTTTCTATATCTATCAAGAACATAAAAACCTCAAAAGGTCTGCCCTGATCCTCCGCCCCCCCTGGGATCAAGGCTGCATCGGTTCCTTTTCCCTCCCCAAATACAGCGCCATCTTGCAACGGAGCTATTAAATCCTTCACGCGATCAGATCATGGCTTTCTTCTGCATGGCTATCTCATTCTCGTTTTTTTCTATCGTTTGGTTCCTTCTGTCCGCTGGGCGTCGTTTTCGGGCGGCGAACGGAACCGTGCCTTTCTCGGATCGCCCAAGAGCTCTCCAGGATGCAAAATTAGTTGTTATTTTATAAGATGCAAACAATTAGCAGGACAAGAAGAACAGTCTCCGGAGGCTTTAGCGGTTAGTCGGCAGTACAACGCAACAGTGTGAAGTCACAAAAGGTTATATTTCAGGAAAGGTTTTATTACTCACTTCCTGGTGGGTTGTCATGGGGGTCAGTTGTGTGATCTGATCAAAGAATGGCAACCACAAATAGCACACCGTTACACTTAACAAGGAGGCTCTAACGGCCACAGTGCCGCAATTAACCGACAGGTTCTACTATCTAATGACGGATAATAATTGGGTTGGGTTTTAAAAAGAGGCTGGAAAACTTCAGGTTATTGGGGACAATTAATCCTGAATATCTTAGTTATCCAGAGGTCATCGTTGTCCCAACTGGACTCTGTTTTTCCTCGAAGGCGATTCACTTCTCATCCAATAAGCCCCTTCGGTTCTTGGATGAGAAGCGAAACGTCTTCAGGGAAAAACACAACCTAAGTTGCCTTTTGAAAAAACAATTGATCCTGAAGTCTCAACGCTACCTCCAGACTGAAGGCACGGTGCTTCTGAATTCCACCCACAGGAGAAAGGCTGGTTGTATGAAAAACCAACAAAACAGATTGACTATGGAGGTTCTCAACCAGTGTGGGTAAGAAGCTAAACGTTTTCCAAGGGAAAAAAGAACAAGGAAGTCCAGTTGGAAAAAGCACCTCCGGGACCACAAAACCGATCAATTCCTTAGTCTGATCCAGCAAATTCACTCTCAGTTCTTACGGTCGTCTCTGGATCTGCTTCTCGCGTCAGAATCTATAGATTTTCAAGCTATTCCGGAATCACTTCATTTATATTTCCTTGTGGGATCTGGTTGAGAGGGGATGTTCAAATGAGAGAAAACCTCTCAAAGAAGTGACAATCTTACAAATCCTAATTTCATTTCCGCTTTTAAAAAAAACAGATGCAAAAAATCAAATCCTGGGTGGGTGGTCCGAGAAAATTTTTTTGAAACTGGCCAAGGGTGCTCCTAGCACATAGCACAGCTAATAAATTCATTTGTTTTCAGAGCAGTAGGGAATTTCATATTTGCAAGGTCGAATCTGAGTCAGTCACTGGGAGCAGAGATTTACTCTTTCACGCTTTCAGCTTTTTTGCTGGAGTTCATCTTGTGGGAACTTCTCTCTTACTGGAAAATGTGCTTTCGGCTATTGTGTGAGACATATTGATGTGGTGCCTTCCTATTGATTGGCATCTACCATATGTTTCTACAGCAATCACCGATTGCTCAATTAATCATGGTCAAATATTCTAGGAGATTAGGAGTGTTCTGTCCATTTTAATTTCAATTATGGGGCATGTCATAGTTTATGTAAGATTTGGCACACGTTGTATACATACTCTGAGTTCTCCTGGAGGTTGTGGGTTCACACTTGAGCAACGTAAGCTGGGCTGCAATCTGTCTTTCTGAGAGGGCCCTCTTCACACGAGGCATCAAACCAAAACTCACAGACTAACCCAAAGTTTAAATCATGCAATATTTAACTACTATAAAGGCTAGCGATTAGCTATCGCAGAAGATACTGGATACTTAATGCATACATTTTACTAAAGCAGAACATTAGACTCATGCAACTACGTATAAAATAATTACCATCTTCAGCACTAAGGACTAAGCCTTCCATGGCAAGGTTTAATTTTTCTTTATCTGTGCAAGAGGAAAAAATGGTGACACAATTAGATAATTCGGCTGTTCGGGATATCCTTGTGGGTCGAAGCCTCTAGAGATGAGAGAGAAGCAAAATGAAATTTGGAGTGAAGTCAAGCTCTGAAAAAGCCTTCGTGGCAAACCCCACGTAAACGTTCCACAGGAAGAAGAGGAGGAGGGCCGTCCACCTTTCTAGGACAATCTATATGGGGATAATCCTCGACTTACGACCACAACGGAGCCCGAAATCTTTGTTGCTAAGCGAGGCATTTGTTAAAGGAGCTTTGTCCCAGTTTACGATCTTTCTTGCCACAGTCGTTAAGCGAATCGCTGTGGTTGCTAAGTCAGTAACACGGTCGTTAAGTGAAATCGGGCTTCCCCATTGACTCAGGTGGTTACAAAAGGTGATCACGAGACGCTTCAACCAGCATTAAGCACATGCCATTTGACACGCCTCCAAATTTTAATTGTGACCATGGGGATGCTGCAGTGGGGTGTAAGTGTGAAACGGGGTCATAAATTACTTTTTTCTGTGCCGTTGTAACTTTGAACGGTCCCTAAACCAATGGTTGTAAGTCGAGGACGGCCTGTATAGTTCATTTCTACAATAATTTATGTATGCTACATTTCTACGGATGCAACTTATCACATTTGTATGCCAATGATTTAACGATAAGTCAAGCCATCACTTGATTAAGACTTTGCTACCAGCATTATCCACCCCGTGGGATAAGGGAAACAAAAGGCAGGTGCCGATAGTCCTCATTTAGCAACGGTTTCATGTAGTGACTGCTACAAGGATGGTGGAAAAGTAATCTTATGACTGACCCCTTCTTGCGTTTACGACCTTTGCAGGCCCGTAAAGCAAAGGAAAGTTGCATTAAGAGCGTTAAGCGCAGTCGAAATTAGCAACCACGTCGCTTAATGACTGAGTTGCAGGTCCCAACTGTAGTGGCTAACCGAGGACTACCTGTAATAAAAACAGGGGTGAGCAAATCGTGGATTTGGATCCACGAACCGCTATAGTATTGATCAAGGCAGGGTGTGAGCCATTTTACATTGCAGCTTCTGAAACAATCCCAGCAAGCAAATAATTTTATGTACGTTTCTTTCAATCCCTCCTGTAAATATCAAACTTGTAGATGTATTTGCTGGGTGAAAACTGCTCAAGGCATTATATAGGCCTTCCAAAAGGAACATAAAGTGACCGTGATGGAGAAATCGGGACAAACGCATATGAAAAGATATATAATGTTACGGGCATGGAAAACGTCAGGTTTTGCTCACTTGCGGTGGCTGACGGTATGTCCTCTACACTTTGGGAAGGGATTTGCCTATTTGAATTCCTTTTCAGAGCCTTCATTACAGGGGTCAGCTCTTCCTCTGAACCTGTTTCAAAACAAAAAAACATGAGCACTGCACAAACACATAGACAATCTCTTCGTCTGTGTTAATTCATCCAGGTTTTAAAAATAAAAGAATATTATTATTATTGTTTATTGAATTTCTATACCGCCCTTCTCCAACAGGACTCAGGACGGTAGGAAAGCCAGCCCTGGTCACTATTTCTCCTCAAAGTGATCTGAAATTACAGATAATCCTTTGACGTACGACCACAACTTAGCCCCAAAAAAATCCGTTGCTAAGTGAGACGGGCGCTAAGTGAGTTTTGCCTCATTTTACGGTCTTTCTTCCCACAGTTGTGAAGTGAATCACTGCAGTGGTTTGGTAACACGTTTGGTAAGTGAATCTGGCTTCCCTATTGCTTGTGAGGAGGTCACAAAAGGTGATCGCATGCGCCCAGGACATTGCAACCGTCATAAAATACATGCCAGTTGCCAAAGTCTCTGAATGCTGGGTGAAAAACAGCCGTACGTTGCTTTTTTTTTACTGCCATTGTAACTTCAAACGGTCACTAAATGAATGGTTCTAAGTCCAGCACTATCTGTATGCACTTCGACCTTTGTAACGAAAAGCAAAATCACACGCCTGCTGGACCACCATTCCTTTATCAAGAAACGCGTCAATCTATTTGGTCGTGTTATCTAATATTTCTGCGTCGGGTTATCAAATGTCAAGTACGTGTCTCTCTTCTTGTGTGGTGGGCTTAGTCAGGGGCGATTGCTTTAGTTATCGTTGCTACGGGAAGGAAACTGGGAGTGGATAGGATTTGGGAAATTTGATTGATAAAGACCAGGTTGTGATAAGTTGGGCTGGCTGGAAGAGGTTCAACGTCAACGTCTGGCGTGGGAACCAACTTTTGAATCTTGGGAGCCGGGGCTGCTGGAAGAGCTAAAGAACAGAGCAGGTAGCGAAGTAAAGTAGGAAGCCATCGTGAAGTTAGAGTAGATCTTCAACCAGACGGCAGCATTCAGTCAGAATAGAGTTGGAAGGGATCTTGAAGGTCTTCTAGTCCAACCTCCTATACCAGGGATGGCTAACCTTTTAGGCGCCGAATGCCTGGGCGAGTTACAGCGGATGAGTCGCGGCTTGTGACATCATCGCCTGGTGCCACTACTCTCTTTCTGAGCATGCTCAGCTCTGGGGCGATGCTGGGGTGATGACTTGCGTGCCAACAGAGAGGGCTTTGCGTGCCCACTGTGGCATGCGTGCCATAGGTTCGCCATCACTGCCTTATACTATTTCAGGCAAGTGGCTGTCCAATCTCTTCTTAAAAACCTCCAGTAATGGAGCACTCACAACTTCTGAAGGCAACTTCTGATCCACTGGTTAATTGTTCTCACTGTTAGGAAGATTCTCCCTAAGTTTCTCTTCATTCATTCGGATCTTAAGAAACTTCTTAAGTTTATTTAAACTTTCTTAAGATCACTTCTTCTGATCTTAAGATACTCACTAGGTTTCTCCTTGTTACGGTTATAGGGGTTATGGTCCCTTTAAGCAACTGACTGGTTGGTTTACAAAATGGCTGACTAGCTGAGTCATGCTGAGTCATGCTAATAGCTTAGAACCAGGATGCTTATTATAAAAGCAGCAGACTTGAGAGCACTCTCTCTCCTTCGATATTCTCCTACTCTGCTTTGCTTCTGTATTTGATCCTGTGTGTTTCTGCTGAAGATTGCTGACCAATTTTGTTGGTGAAATTACTGATGAAGACTACTTGCTAACTTCGTTAGTAAAAGGACTGCTTGACTGTGTATGATAACTGAACTGTTGACTTAGAAGACCGGACTGTGTTTAACTTTCTGTTTATAAAGAGTTTTATACCTACTGTACTCTGTGCCTGTGTGATACTGGTTTCCATCGCTACTTCCTAGCCCACAGCATTTTTCGCTGCACACACCGTCTGTTTGTTCCTAACATTGGTTCTAAGCCTAGGATGCTAACAGCTGCCCCCTGCCCTGCATGCAGTCATCGCATCCCACAGACACACTGCTGCCACCCTAGGGAGACACTTCACTCACTTTCAGGACAGTCCCACGGGCTCGATTCAAGGAGGTCATGGACCAGATCTGGCCCATCGACCTTGTGTTTGACACTCCTGATATAGAAGCTTCAACTGATCCAAAATGTGGTTGCTTGATAAGGAATGAATTTGGCTCGGTATGCCCATGAAACCCCTCTGGTTTAAGAATTGCACTTGTTGCCTGCTTGTTTCCAGGTGCCAATCATGGTGTGTATCACTATCTATAAAGTCCTACATGACTGAAGGCCTCTGGAAAACCTCCAAACAAACACATGCTTCTTTTTCATTTAGGATGCCAACCTGTTTAGGAGGAGCAGGCATATACATCCACATCCAGATGTAATGTTAAAGGTCTGAATAATTTAAAATATTTTAGTCAGACTTCACCCAACAGGTAAGAACTGTAACCAGTTAGCTATGCTCACAAGAGCTCAAGCACTCCTTATAAGTAAGCCTTTATTGAAGAAATATCAGGAAGCCATAATGAAAGCATTCTAGCAGCTATTGCTTTTCAAGAGCAAGTCCATATATAGAAATGATAGTTCAATCCTTTGGTAGCACATTCTGATTCCCAGTCTGCATAATAGCTTATCCAGCCTCTTCTTTTGAATAGGATTGCTGGCTTTCATTTGTTCCTTGTTTTTCCAGTGGTCAGATCTGTCATCGGGTTAGTTTTTACTGATTGTGAAAGAACAAAATCTCACCATTTCAAGCATGGTCCTAAATAGTAAGAAGTAGGAGGTTTGCTTCAAAATCCACCTGTGTTTTAAACCACAAAAAAAGTTTCACCATGAGAGGGGGAAAAAAAAGGCATAATTTACTACTGATGTTAGAGATGTTGGCGCACATCTCTGTTGGTGTAGACAGAAGATATTTTGATGCGCCCCTGAAAGTGTGAGGCCGTCTGTAAGAAGAAGTTAACCCAGGATAAGAAACCCATTCAGGGCAACATGGACTCAACCCATGGAAGGCTTTGGGGGATATTTACAAAGTGAGACTTATGTTAGGTTTGGAAAGCAACCCGTCACTAGATAATGAACCTGGAGGTTTAAAATATCGAGTTTCTCCTTAAAGAGCAGCTCTTTCTGTGCTCACAAATCACACGGTGGATTTTGCTGTGAGCAATCTTTCTGTGCAATTTTTGCTTTCTAGTCTTGATTATGCTTTGGAAAATGGATGATGTTTTGTCGATGCACCCTTTGTTTATTTATTTTTTTAATTATCTATTCATTTTGCCTAAGAAATATGGGACAGAACTGTGTGATGCTCTATTGTGCACTTATAATAAAAGTCCGTGCCAGTAAATCAGCTTTCTGACGCTGGGAAAAGGAGCAGCTAGGACTTTTTGTTTCCTTCGGTCGATGGCTGCCATTATTTCACCATGAAGCTTCGTGCTCAGATGCGTAAGTGTGTTGCACAAAGAACAAAACACTTTAAAAAATTTTTTTTAAATGAGGCTGAGGCAAAACAAGTAAGCATGAAGCCAGCAGTGGTAATTTAACTGCATACATGCATCTTTGATAATGTTAGAGGTGCAAATTGCATTCCTAAATGCAGGAGATGGCTTTGCACATTTAAGGAATTATGGGCGATCAAAATGCACTCTTTGTGCTGTGTTTTCTTCCTCTTTTCCCTGCCAATGAATTAACTGAAGGCTATATTTGATTCGAGGGGGATATTTAGCAAATGTCAAAGTCATGCAATTTTTACTTAAGAGAAGGACATATGCTTCAATCGCCCTTTTCATTTCTTAAAAGAAAGAAGGATTCGGCATACTAACTGATCAGACGCCTTTAAAAAAGATAAATAATCACAATCATACACCAGAGACAGAAGACGGAAGAAAAAAAATAAAAACTCAGAGAAAGGCAAAGAAGGTATTTTAATGTGTTTTCAAGGAGCTGTAAACAGGAAGGAAATAGAAATGAAATATGCTGTAAGTTAGCTTGGCAATTGTAAGGCTTCCATCTGAGGAAAACAGTGAATGATTCAGGAGAATTAATGACAGAGCCGGAGAAAGTAGATTTGAATCTGTTGGAAGATTCTGAATGATTCATAGCAAGATCAGCCGGATTTTCTGACTCCAAATTGTTTGAACAATAGCTGCAACAAAACAGCATTCATGCCACCATCAATTGTGTCTTTAAAAGGAAGAAAACTGGTGGAGATGATTAAGCAGACATTGATTCTTATTCAGCGGAATAGTGCTGCGTTTCATTTGGGTTTACTATTCAGAAACATAGTCCAGAGCAAGATCTTGACTCTTTTTTTATTCCTAACTCTCACGAATGAAATTGGTGCTTAGTAGGAAGAAAACAAAGAGTGCACTAAAAATACTATGTGGGTACAGAGAACCAGAGTTACCCTATTTGGTCTGCAAATGTCTGCATGACCACTAGATGGCAATCAAGAGCTACAGATTTTGGTGTATCTTTGCTACCATCTTCTGGTTTTTCAGATTCTTGCATTCCAGCTACTGTAACCAATAAAGAGCACATCTGAAGGAGAAATAGGTAATGACTAAAGCTTGTTTTTCACAAGCAAGAGCAGTAATAAAGCTCCAGTTGCTACTGAGTCAGTTTTTTTCCAATTATATACCTATGAACAAATGGTGTTTCAACTCATCATGCTGCTACACTTCCAGGTTTGTTATAGAATGCCTGCTGAACCATTATTTGGAAGAAGCAGAGATCATTTGGTCCTCCCCATGACAATTTGCCTGATCTCCATTCAATGTTTTAATTTTTTTTACAATCAAGTTGCACCTCTTCTTAGCATTCTACCACAGCACAAAGCTTTCAGCTCATGTCTCAGAAGTCTACACTGTCTGTCTGGAAAAGGCCAACATACTTTTAGCATGAGAATGGAGGTTCCCCAGTCTAAGTGACTATCAGTCAGGGACTAAGTCAGCAAAAGGGTGAACCTGTGGTGCAGTGGCTAAAGCAACTGCCTAGCAAGTAAAACAAGCTCAGGTTCAAATCCCAGTCTGGGTTTCCAGCTGGGGTTGGGGTATGATTTGTTGATGAAAGCATAATAAGCTAGAAATGTGCATCTCAGTTTCCCTTCCTTTTCCGGTGAATTTCTCCTACTAAGAAAATAATTGCTAAGAATCGTGTTTGAGGACGATCAATCTCAGACGTGTGAAGTTGGGAGAGATTTGGTGTAATCCAAAAGAATATTCCTCTCCAAAGTTTTTCCCTCAGGTCGAGCAGACCTCTTCCTGTCATTAAAGCCATAAGTTTAATGCCTGCTAATATAATGCCCGCCCTGTATCCAGTAGCTTCCCGGACTGAACTTGCTCAGAAGGTGAATCAGGAAAGTCTATCTATGAAACAATAAAAAACCTGAGATTGACTCTTGAAAGACAAAATTTCAGAAATCTCTGAATTTTTAACTTTTATATTTATTTTTATAATCTCTGAGGACTGGTGTCCTGGCTGGTCAATGTGTTCAGGATCAGTCTCATTCAACTGCAATTTCCTTGGCTATTCATTATAGACTGGCACTTGATGGAGCATGTGGGAAAATCTTGGAAAAGATATTCAGATGCCCTAATGGATTTCTTCCTATGAAAATTAGAACAGTGCAAGCCATGGTATTCTCTTTGACACTATATGGAAGCAAAAAATGAATTGTGAAGAAGCAGCATATGAAGAATATTGACACCTTTGAATGTTAATATTGGAGAAGACTCCTGAAAATATCATAGACAGCCAAGAAAACATTATGAAACAAATCAATCCAGAGTTCTTACTTGAGGTACAAATGACCAGATTCAAATTATCTTCTTTTGGACACCTTAGGCAAAGAACTAGCTCTCTGGAAAAGGCTCTAATGTTAGAGAAGATAGAAGGAAAGAGAAGAGAAGTACCAGCATCAAAATGAATGAACTCACTTACTATGATAGATGCACCATTGGAAGACCTGAAGGACCAGTTTATGGACAGATCATCAAGGAGAACATCTATTTGTATAGTTGGTAAGAATCAACACTAACTTAAGGGCACACAATTCAATCAACAAAATCTAATTTGTTCATTCATTGGACAGAATGGATGGCAATGAGAGAAAGCAGTATTGTTTAAAATAATGCTCCAGGATTAAACAGTAAATCCATATTCAGAGAACCTTCTGAGTGACTGCAGGCTAAACCTCTTGAATGAGACTGAATCCTGAAAGCATTGACCAGTCAGGGTAAATATTGTAACACCACTCCGAGGACTGGTATTACAACATTTGTTCATTCTTCCACAGATAGCCTTTCGTGATTCACCCTCTGAGACAGTTCAATCAGGGAAACCCTAGATAAAAGGTGGGCATTACATCAACAGGCATTAGACTTTTAGCTTCAATGAGAGGAAGAAGTCTGCTCCAGCTGAGGGAAATATTCTTTTGGATTACATCAAATTTCTCCCAGCTTCACACATGCGACATGGTTAGTCCTCAAACATGATCCTTAGCAATAGTTTTCTTCTCTTAATCCCTTGCCATCCTTGATTAGTACTCACTTAGACTGGGGAACCTCCATTGTCATGTTCAAGTTTGTTGACCTTTTGAAGAGGAGTGATGAGTTTTAAATACTGTATACCAAATCACTAGAGCTTTGGAAGCTACATGTATGAAATACTCTTTATCAACGGAGACAGAGGAGAAAAGAAAAGCATCTGCCCTGAGTTCAGATGGAAACTCTGCTGAAGCTGATCACAAGTGGTAGGAAGTGAAGGATATTAAGATATATTCCTCCAGGGACTTCCAGTGAACAGTGCAGCGACAAGGCAGCAAACTCGGGAGGCTTCTCAGCTGAACCGAGTCGAACTGCCTGATAGCAGGTAGACTGGTTCGGTTCCATGCCTGGAACCGAACTTAAGTTGCCCCAGAGAGGCAACGGAGGGAGGATGTTCCACAGTCCCGGGGGAGGTGGTGATTGCTCTGAGACTGGGAAAAATATTCTCAAAAGGTCTGCCTGACTGTGCTGCAGGCTCGCAGTGTTTAGCTGCAGATGAGCCAGAAGCAAAGAATAAAAGCGGCTTGGGATCAAGCCACAAAAAAGCTGAGAATCAACATTCAACCATCT
>JANHFO010004403.1:406432-421619 GCA_032468095.1 Pareas carinatus
TAACTGACCACCCTGACTAATAAAGACCTCAGACTGAGTGTGCCTCCGCTTCGTTCTTGTGAACCCACTATACAACAGGTTTTATCTCCAGCAAGCAAGCGTTCCCAGATTTGGTCTCTGGCATTTCTGACAAAACATGGAAAACTGCTCACATTCATTGTGATACCATTAAGCCAAATGAACGAAAAGCCATAATTATTTTGCTCCCCTATTTAATAATTTTTGCCCTTTTCCGAGTGAAAACCGACTCAACTTTTAAGAAAATTTCCTGAGCTTTGCTCTCTGACTTTCCTTTAAAACAGATCTGGGCCTTTTTGGTGGTGATTTCAAACCTCTCCTTGGGAGAAAGCCATTTAGAGTATTTATC
This sequence comes from Pareas carinatus, assembly GCA_032468095.1. Lineage (NCBI taxonomy): Eukaryota > Metazoa > Chordata > Lepidosauria > Squamata > Pareidae > Pareas > Pareas carinatus. The sequence goes on from JANHFO010004403.1 coordinate 406,800, forward strand.
GTACATTTCTAAGCCTGCTTTGAAAATATTTTTATTCTAATAATTTTTGTGATTCATCTCTGGGTACGAACATGAGAAAGCCTATCCACTTCAACATCCTGTTCCCCACAATTACCAGCCAGATGGCTATGAAAAGCCCCCAACCAGAACACTGAAGCTCTTTGTCCTCTAACAGATGCATTGCAAATGGATTCCTTTTTTTAAAAAAAAATGTAGCTTTCCAAACCGCTGCATCTCCACATCTGCAGGCTTGTGTATCTCTTGAACATCTCCCTGCTCTCAACCTATGAAGCCTGGGATTTGTCAGGTTATAAAAGGAAAGGAACCTATGACTGACGGTGTCTGAAGAAAGCTCTTAATTGAATGAACTCCAGCGGAACATTAGCTAGGCGGTCAAATTAATATATTCTAGAAGAACAAACTAACATTCCACAGGACTCAGTCAAAAGACATGTTTAGTACAAAAGCTGTTGGTTTATTACCTTCTGTTGCCAAGAACTCTGTGATCTAGGGCTCTGAATCTTGAATTCTTGAACCATATCCAGGGTTCTTCCCTCCTCCCTTCTCTCCTATTACGCAGATGTTCTTTTTTTTGTTATCTTTCTCAGCTTTCATTGAGCTGATGAAAAATATTGCACAGTCCAAGCCTGCTGTTGTTGAAATTGCTCTCTGGGACAGATTCTTTCTGCAATATACTCTAGCGTTATTTGGACTCTCGTATATTCTATCTGCATGGATGATGAGGTACTATGAGCCATATTAGTGGAAGAGAAAGAGAAGAGAAGAGGGAAAAGGATGTATCTGAGGTAGCCTTTGGAAATAAAAGTTTCAGTGAATGGAAGGAGGAGGAAGCAAAAATATATAGAGAAAAGTGGATCAAGGCCACCTAAAAGATGAAGAACAGCACTATTCTATAACACTATCTCTATTCAGCTGCAGATTCTATTTTATGATCACGCATTGGGCACTTATCAAATAGCTTAAATTATAGGCGTCCTAAATACAAGACCTTTTATTACTTTGAGAAGCACAGGCACAAAATGTTCATTTCAGTCTCTCTCCTCTTTCCCATACAGGTACTTGCCTTTGCTACACAGTGCAATTTTTTTTCCTAAATTGTTTCGTGTCCATTAGAAATAAAAAAACCCAAAGTCATGAGAGAGTAGAGAAACCTGAAGTACTGAGGCAACTCTTGGTAACTCTATGTTTTTCTGAATGACTTTTTCTGTCATAAATGAAAAAAATATAGATCCATCCCATCATTTCACTTCAGAAAGTGAATTATGAGGGTAATCCGGAAAAGAATCTCCATTTAGTTATCAATGACAGACACTCACAGATGCAGAACTTTTATTATACACATTAGAAAACTACAATGTTACATGACTTTTTGACATGATTGTCATTCAAATTGAGGTGCTTTTCATAATGTCTTACAAGGTTTGAAATTCCTTCTGCAAAGAAATCTCCCTTCTGGGAACAATGCCACCCTGTAGAGCATTGTGAAGCACATTGTCATCGTTGAAGCAGTGTGACGCAAGTATCAGGGCATGTGGTGTTGCTTCACGATAATGGTCTTCTGCACACCGCTAGATGCACCCAAGAACTTTTGGAGCACTTCCATTGGGATGTTTTTTGATCATCCTCCCATTGTGCTGAGCGACTATCACCTCTTTCAACTTCATTCCCAGGAGGGAGCTTTCTTTGCTGAAGGAATTTCAAACCTTGTAAGGCGTTATGATAAGTGACTCAATTTGAATGGCGATTATGTCAGAAAGTAATGTAAGTTGCAGTTTTCTAATGTTTATAATAAAAGTTCTGTATCTGCAAGTGTCTGTCAATGATAACGAAATGGAGTCTTTCTGAATTGCCCTCGTATATAATGGAGTTGCTTACAGATAGGAGGACTAGGAAAATTCTCCCAATTATTTCCTCTTTAAAATGCAACTGTCTAAGCACTGGTAATACGTCAACTCTAATATGCAGCCTGAAGGACTGGGTTGGGAATAGATCCTCCTGGAGAATATGTATTTATGGGGTTGCTAAGAGTCAACACTGACTTGATGGCACATAATCAATCATAAACAACACCAAGTATCCTAAACTCAATTCAGTTGTCAAATGTTCAAAAGGCAAGAAGCCTTGCCTTCATTTGTCTTCACCTTCCTTCTGGACATTGTGAAGATTGAGAGAATGTGCAGTTCAGGACAACTTGCTCGCTAGAAACTAGAACAAGTTCCCAAATAGGAAGGACATATCAGTTGCCTTGGTAGATGAATTTAAACTCCTTCTAATTTAAACTCCTACTCCAATTTTTCAGAACCCAGCTGGAAACTCATAGGGGACTGATATTATGTAGGAGGGATTTCTAACCAAAACATAGCGGTGGTAGCTCAAACACAAACTGAAAAACCAACGAATTAAAGCTCATCATTTCACCAAATCTAAATAGGGCTTGGTTCTATTCTACCCAATAATTTACAGAAGGCAATGGAAAAAGAATACTTAATATTTCTTACTTATTTTTCTCCATAATCTTCTGGGTGAGATTTTTCTTAAAGAAACTTACATTCCGATACTAATCAAGTAAGTGTCTTTAGTATGACTGTCTTAGGCTATGTCATATTTATAAACCCATATTGATTTTATTACAAGTAAACTGTCATGCAAACCTAAGAACTGCAGCTTGGTAAAATTGTGATCACAATCCCTCACTCTTTCCATAAAAATGAAATTAATAGGGTTTTTGAAAGTTAGAGTTATAGAATGGAAGGAATGGGAATGGGAATGGAACAGAATAGAATGGAATAGAACAGAGCAGAACATTGAACATTCAGGTAAATAATGATCTCTGAGCTGAACTAGTAATTCAGATTTGCATAGGGCCAAAGTGACTATATAGATTTTAAGTTCCTAGATTAATGGAGGATTGAATTTCTCAGGGTTACAGCGAGTTAATGAAAACCGCAAGGCATATTGCAAAGGATGGGAGTTCATAGCTTGAGCTGAGGTTCTTTTGGCAGACACTGAATGTCATGACAAGAATGTCCACAGAAGGGTCAAAAAAGTTGAGCTGGGGGCCATAACCTTGCAACCAAAGCCCCACCGTTTTTCACAGCTCCAATTACATGTTGTTGCCACCATCTCATTTTTCTTGACATTCTTGGGGACACCTCTGATCAGAGAGTACAAATGTTCAGCCCCTCTTAAGGAGCCCTTCATATACAAATGGGTTACAGGGCTATTTGTTTTTGTATGTTGTTCTCAATTATATTTCAATCATATAAGAAGCAAGTCAGATTTGGATTTATCATTATTCTATGTGAGCTGGGAGTCCGCCCTCTCCCCCAGCAGCTGGACACAATTCAAGATCAGTTTGGCCACAGACGTTCTTCTAGAGAAGGTAGTGTATAAAAATGAGCAGATTCATGCAGGGATGGGAAACCTCTAATCATACCGATACTTAAATATTTCTATGGGCAGCACAGAATCCTTCCTGTAGGCAGAATGAAGAACTTGGCTTTGATTCATTCCCAGCAAATCTTGAGGCAGGTGCTCAGTTTTAAGCAACTATACAGCATTCAGGAATCTTGCTCTGAATACAGACATCTACAGAGAAGCATCTTCATCATTATTTGGGGGCTGGTGCTGGTGCTGGTGGTTGACAATCAATATAGAAAGTCTAACAAAATCCCCATCCAGACACGCCTCCCTTTGAAGTCTTGTTGCATCTCTTCTGACACTCTCCTGTTTATTCTTATTTAACATATTTGACCCAGTTTTGATAGCAATATGGATTTGGAGACCAGAGACGAAATGTACTACGATATTCTTATGCAAAAGGGCTGTTTCTTCTGGCGTATTTATCTCAGCACGACTGCCACCCCTCCTTTTTTTTTTGCATTGATGAATTACATGAGAGGAATATCCAAGTTCTTGGTTTAGGAACGGTGAGCTGAAGCCTGCAGTAGGAGCGACAGAGCAGAGGCATGCCTTGACTGAACCTCTATTGTTTCTATTTCGGGAGCACATTGAGTGATTAGTTTGGGTAACAGTAACACCACATTACCTTCTACAGGCTGGAAATGTCTTTTAAAGCTGAAGTCATGTGATGTGAGGCTGTAGACGGAGCCAAGTGGAATACATCAAAGAGTGCCTTGATGCAGATGTTTCATGCAGAAGAAAATTAGGTCAGAGACCACTTCAATTTCAGTTTCTGCCAGGCTTGTTTGAGAGCTTCCAGTGAATTCCTAATGAATAGCTTCTAGGGTACTTTTCTCTCATTCAGTCAGAGAGTACCGTAGCCAGATGAGACTCCCTGGTGGAATCTCACCCTCCACCCCCCCATCGCTAAGAAAAGAAAAATCTGTTACTTGGTATTCTGAGATTCCTGGACATTTCTCACGCACAATGTATAACACCTAGGAGAGGCCAAGGCAGCACAATCTATTGACATTCAGTATATGAATGCAGTACAAAACACTAATGAAACACTGACTTACAATAGTTTGCAGGCGCTCACTGCTGTGGAAGCTGCTCTTTGTGTGTGTCGGCAGCATATTCTTGAGAATAGCTAGTTAACATGGAGAGACCATAAGCAACCACTTGCCTGGAATTTTTCTGTCAAAATACTTTAGGGCTAGGGCTAGGGCTGGGCAAAAAGGAAGAGTCATGTTTCTGAAATGTACAACCCCTCCCCCATTTCTTCCATTTCTTGCTTCGGCTACCAATCACAACACATGGACCCCATTATCTCCCCACCAAGCTGCTTATTATCAGCAGCCTATCTACGCACCACCCCAGTTACTCAGGAAAAAACATGGCAGGTGGGAGAGAAATGCATTTGTCTGAATGAATTTCCATTGAACAGACTTGGTGAAGAGCATATTCCTATCTCCCAATATCAAATTGGGTTTGATATATCAATAAAGGAGAATATTTATAGCTCAGGGTTGACATGAGGGATCCTTGGTGTTTCTTGAGCATGGTTGTTTTCTTGCAGACATTTCATTATCCAAACTAGGTAACATCACCAGTGCTAGTCAATTTGATATATATTCTTCCTGAAGGAGATGGTTCATAGCAATAGCCTTTAGACTTCTATTCCACTTCATAGTGCTTTACAGCTTTTTATAAGTGCTTTACAGAGTCGGCATATTGTGCCCAACAATCTGGGACATCATTTTGCCAACCTCGGAGGGATGGAAGGCTGAGTCAACCTTGAGTCGGTCAAGATTGAACTTCTGTCAGTCAGCAGAATTAGCCTGGAATATTACATTCTAATACTCTTCATGGCTTGCATGTGTGTGTGTGTGTGTGTGTGTGGTTCTGGATTTTCAGTCTCTCTTGAAGCAGCAGTTAGGAACCATGACCAGAGGGGTAGTCACCTAACTTCAGCCAGTTATGACTCTGCCTGGAGGAGGATGTGCAATATCCTCCATACATGAGCCTGTTTTCGGTGGTAACCTGAGAACTACAACTACTGTAGTAGACAATGTTGCAGTGAGATTGTTGGCAGTAGAACTCAGCCAATGTTTAATACCTATGTTGAAGCCACCGCTTTGGTAGCTAGTAGATCTTATGTAGACAGTAAGAAAGATGACCTTGATGGAGTTAAGCAGATGCTGTCGCCTGGGCAAAAAGGCCATTTTTGAAATCCAGAATGTCCAGATAATCTTTTGAAGTGGTTCAGATAGAAGCTTTACTAATTCATCAAACTATAAGAGAGGAGAGGAGGTTCAACACAGTCAGACTTGTAAGATTCTGTTTATGATAGCTAGTCTTAATAAATGTAGTGGGCCTGACACTTTCGGATTTAAGAACTGATAATTACTGTGAAACCTTATAGGGCATGACACCACAATATATCAGGCAACACTTCGCCAGGATTAAATCCACCCATTCAGTCCAATAATCTAAAGAGAGCCTGTTGAAAGCTCCCTCCCTTGAGGTATGAGATAGAAGACAGGCCTTCTCTATGGCAGTTCTCACTTTATGGAAGTTGTTTCAGAGGTAGATGCAACTCCTACCTTGTTAATATTCCTTAAGAAAAGGTTGTATTGTTTCTGTGAGTCTTTGGGCCCTGATGGTCTTGAATGGGAATGTTTATTCTCTATATTTAACTTTTTGTTTCAATAATTATATATCTTCATTTTGTGTATGTCTTTATACTGCTTAGATTCCTTCAGGTTCTAGTCAGTTTAGTACTCTTGTTGGAGGAAGTGCTCCTCAACAAAAGCTGAGTGAAGGAATATGGTCACAGAACAACGTATTTTAAAAAAGCAAAGTGCTTATAATAGAGACGGCTTGGATGCAGGATATAGGCCTAGCTCAGCAATCAATGAATGTTAAACACCCTGTGGTAAGAAAAACTCAGTTACATTTTTGGTGGGGTCTGATGGTGTTACCCACATTTTTTTGAACCTGGCATCACTCTCAAATCAAAGCACTATATTGCAACACTCAAAACACTCAACATAACAAATAGAGATTGGAGCACAAGAGGGACATTTTGTTGCAACGTGGCAACAGTATAGACCTTATACCTAATGAACCACCCAAGTTGGATGTCAACATTTTACTCCATCTGCCCTATAATCCAGAGTTAACACTATGCAACTTCCACATTTTTACCAAATTAGAAGAAATACCCTTGTAGTCATTGATCTGACTCCAAAGAAGAGAAGGAAAAGACTGTGAGTTCTTGGTCGAAGAAACAAATTGTAAAATTTGGTTTATAAAACTTTGATTGGGAGGAACTACCAATTGTAGAACTTGGTTGAAGAGACACACTGACAAATCTGTTATTGGATGATTACTTTAAGAAGCTTGTTCATCATTAGCAAAACAGTGTACAGTGAATAGTGATTCACTATTCTACATAATAGTGAAGAGAAGTAAATGCAGGTAATAAAAGATTATTTCAAGAATGATTTTGCTGTTTCATTTATAAAAAATATCCTTGTTTTAAATAAAGTTATGGAGGAGGCTGCATTTTTAAAAAATTCAATCCTCATCAGCTACTATAGATGCAAATAGATGATCTCTAAACATTTGGATTACTTTAATATCTAGTTAGGACAGCAAGAATTTGAAGCTATCAGAGATTTGCCAGCTAATCAGCATTGTTCCTTATGTCCATTTGGTAACACATGGAACTTTCAGTCACATATTGTTTGTATGCAAGTCAATAGCAACATGTCCAGTTCCATCACACATCCTAAATATGCATTTCTTCCATCTACACAAAAAAGACTATATTCCCCATTCTTCTGTCCTCATGACAGCGTGAAACCTCCATTGTCTTCAAACAATGAATCACATGTAATGTTTTGATATCCTGCCACAGTAGAACCCCAAGAGGTGGGAGGTTAGATGGGTCAAACATCTTCTCCATACTCAAGGCATAAATACATAATTTTTTCTAAGATGGCAACCAATACATTTCCCAAACCATGAATACAATGGCATTGACACAAGAATGCATCAGAATTGCTGGCAGTCTTGCAAACACTTTCTTATGATATTCCGGAATCAACAGTGAACTTATCTTACAAATATTGGGTCTGTGCTTCTTATCTGAAGGCTTTTAAAATATCCTTTCTTTCTTTTCCTTATTCCTAGCACACTTCTCAGTAAAAACATATTTTATGGCACAGATAGAAGAATGAAGATCTGGCATTGATAGAAGATCTCTGGTATCCTTTTGAGGAGAATGATTAGAATTCATTATTCTGTTGTGTAATGATCAGATTAGTTGCCACTCTCTGCAAGATGACACTTTAAATTATATGTTAAAATAAAGAAAGCTTAGAAAAACTGAAGCCGAGTTTTGTGTATACGGAAAGACTGAACTGCATCATGTTCTGTTTTTCAGAATAATTTCCCAGACTCTTGAAATTTGTGGATATGCCATTTGTATCAGGTTCTGATTATTAGATCTCAGGTACCTAATTAAAATGAAGCAGATACCTGTAATGTCCAGTGACTCCTCCTAAACTCGTGAGATTTCATGATGCCAAAGTAGGTATCATCATCATTCTTTTTCTTCCTATCCTCACTAATTTGATCAGGGGGATCCATAAATATGAATGAATTCTATGCAGCAAGTTTAAACAGATTCTGTTTTACTTCATAATATTCATCCAGCCATACTAAGATAACTGGATACATCTTTCAGTGCCAGTCTGAGTCTCTATAATTGTAGATGAAGTCAGACCTTTTTAAGAGAACATTCCTGTCCTGCTGTTTTTGGGATGGCCAAAATTACCTAGTGGATCTTCCTCATTCTGAAATTTGATGATTACGTCTGTAGACTCAATCTGAAATGCTGCTATTGTGTCATTGTTGTTTTTTTTAAAAAAATCTACCTTATGGCAGGGGTCTCCAACCTTTCTGGCTTTGTGGACCATTGGGGGAGAGAGGATGGATCCACGCAGCTCTATTCAAACAAGTGATGGGTGCATGTGCCTGCCGCTTGTGCAAATGGAGCTTTCTGCACAAGTGTGACCACCTGTGCATGCTTACTTGCCCGTCACTTGCACCACTCAGTTCTGATCAGGCTAGGGAACTGGTGGATTGGTGGACCCCTGCCTTATGGTGTAAACTATACCTCATGAAAAGCCTTAGTTTTTATCTGTTGATTCAGAATAACATAATGTACTTGTTAAAGTGTAGTTTAAATGTCCAGGTAAATTCTCAGAGGGTTCCAATCTGGATTTTCTTGACAATTGCAACAAAGGTTCTTACTAGATATGACTTTAAAGTATACAGGCTTCCGGACTGAGCTGGGCTTCCTTTGGTAACCTGTTTCATAAGTCTTCCTGGCTTTAGTTCCACTCAAGAAAATCTGGGGATTCCACTTTGGGTATCTATCTGTCGATTCTCCTTGTTTCTGCTCATATTCAAAGTACAGATAAGCAAATGTGCTTATTTAAATGAGTAAATAACAATAGATTAGAAATATGGGCAAACTCATGAAGATACCTTCTACTCAATTTTTCCCATTTTCCAACCATTTTAGGTGCATCCACAGAAATCTAAGTCCTCTGACTTTATTTATGGATATTTCAAGGATATAGTCAATGAGCAATTGCACTGGTCGTAGAAGTTTTTCTCACTAGTAATCCTTAATGGAAGCTAAACTTTGCTATGACACGAGAAAGATTGGGTGGTATATGATCCATTGTTTAGATTTTCTTCATTCTACCCCCTGTCCCCCTAGCATTTTGTTGCTGGCTATTGCTTTACAGTTGCAAACTAATGGCCTGTGGATAAAAGAAGGATTGTTTTATAAGAACAGGAACTAAAATTGGGGTTGCCAGGCCATTCCAGTGATGCTGTAAATAACTGATGAATAACAACTCAAAGAGATACAGAGATTTGGTGTCATTGCAATATATCTTGTGCCAGTAATGAGCAACAGCAGTAAATGGGGTCCATATCCATATGTACACTAAGCCTGCAGGGAGCAACAGAAAGAGACCTGAAGCTTCTTCTGATCTCTGTAACTCCAAGCCATCAGGGACTACTAAACTGGATCTAAGTTACTAGAATAGCATAAAACTTGCCTTTTTAGCACTCAATCCACACATGGAGAATAAACAGATCCCTGTAGTAATTTAAGTCAATACAAATTATATCATCAATTTCTATAACAGCATAATTCTGTTTCAACCAATCATATGATGAGAGAGAATCAGCCTCTTGAAAGCAAGTAGTAGCAACTTGTTCTACTTACTTAAAGCAAGAAAGGAAAATAATTATCTGTTCCAAACTCTTTTTAAAATGAGATCTGCATTTGCATTGTCCAACCTGCTGTCCCAGATGCGAAGCTTTAACTCCCTGGCAATCAGTGGTTATTTATGGGAACTAAAATCCAACATGAAAGGAGAACTGGAGATCTAATCGATGTTATTGCTGGAATATAGTTTTCTTGTATTTTTATGCAACAACTACAGTAGTATTCAGCCAGCAGATTACAGTGTTTACAAGTTTGGATCTATGGTATATACTCTATGTTCTTTTGTTCTAAGTAGAATTTCCTGATTCCTGTTACAGTATAATAGCTTAGCAATAAAGCACATGGTGACTGTACTCTGTTTGATCCGTGGTACTATTCACAAACAGAATTTCTAACAGTTATTCAGGGATTCAAATGTCCCATTACAAATTAAGTCCTCTGTTCAAACTCTTATATCACTTAGTAATAAGTCAAAAGGCAGTGGTTTCCCATTGCATCAGTCCCAGCATTCAACTTACACCCATCATGCTAAACAATCAAGCCATATGAAAATTATGATTAATACATAGCTAATTTAGACTTTTTAGTGACAGCTATATTAATAACTATTACCATGGATGATCCAGGAATCTACTTTGGGACAAAGCTTAAGTACAAAAGTGGGAATTTTAAAGGAAAGCTTCCCACAAGGCAACATGTTGTATAGTGGGTTGCGAGAACGAAACGAAGACACACTCGGTTCAATGATTTATTAGGTGCTGATGAGTAGGTACAGGAATGGTGCCCAGTTTGTGGGCTGCCCCTTATATACCCATACTAGGGTGGCAGCCTGCCAATTCGGATGCTGGCATTTCCCACGCTTGGCAAATGCCCTCCCCCGGACACAACACAACAGAGGTTTCCAATGTCTATTGGTAGATAGCAGGAATTCATGTCTGAACTATAATCTAGCTGTAGATATAGGCACTCAGTTCCCAGGTGGTATCTCTGAATGTATCTCTCATAAGATCCCTTTGCTAATGACAAGATCACATCTGCATTGACCAGATGATAGGAGACAGTCTTGCAGCAGAGAAATATCTGTGCTGATAACTGATTTCCCCAAATTCTTTAAAAGAGTCAGTTTAGTTTGTGTTCCAGTGTAGGAGATGCGACACACAGCCTCCAAAGAAAGTTTATAATTGAAACCAATGAAGCTCAACAATGAGTTCACAAAATGGAGGGATAACTGTTTGAGATAAGCTTTCTAGTCACCTGTTTTGTAAAATTAGCATTATGTTAGTGCTCTCATATTGGAGTTGTACAGCTGAAGAGGCACAGACTTCAGAGAATGATTAAATACCATAAAATGCTTGGAATGTTACAAAAAAGATTTAGATTGCAAGCATGGTTGTGGGTGGGGTTATTTTGCTAGTTTTTTTCTGTTGTCATACATGAAATCACTCTCTTGGTATTCTCATTCAGGAAATATCATTCTTGGGCACTCTAATATGGATTGCTGATGAGCACAATGGATTGGAATTTTCAGTTTGGCAAAACACACATTATTCCTATGATCCTGGTGGAATTTTGAAGAAAGATTGGCAAAATCACAATGTTTTTAGTTTTGATCTCTTGCAGAGGGGGGGGGAACTTGCGTGTTTTACTCATTGTGTGGAAACAGTCACAAATGCAACTGGTTTTTGCATTTTCAGATTTGAGAAGGTCAGCCTATGCTTCTTTGTCCCAGAATGCAAGGTGTAATCTGATACTCACATGGTCTAATGGGGACTAATTCATACAATCTGTGCAATCTCCATTTCAAGACTGACTCAGAACTCCAGGTTTTGTTATAAACATAGCTGGTCAGCCTTTGGAATTGCTTTTATCCCATCCTCTTACATTCGAAACCAACTGCCCTGATGAAGGATTTCTAGAGAACTCAACACTTTGCCCATTCTTTTGTGAGAGTCACATTGTGCATCTGTGGCTGGTAGGATGGGATATCTTGATGGACCAGCATGGTGATCTTTTTTGTTCAAGCATTGCTGTAATGAATGCAATCAGCAAAAGACAAATTGTGATTTGAAAGTGACTTGCATGAAAAAGTACTCTCTGAATCTAATATTGTAATAATCTAAAGGTACAACATCAGAAGAACATCTGGCCAGTAAATACTTAGGATCCAATCTGGCTCGGTCACTGGGACAAGAGGTTTTGTCTTCTAAGCTTTCAGATTCAACCTGGAGTCCATCCTTGGGGAACTTCTATGTGAAGTTCATTAAGGATGGTCTCCAGCATGAGTCCGAAAGCTCAGAAGACAAAACTTCTAGTCCCAGTGACCGAGCCAGATTGAATCCTGCAACATTATCCTGGGACACATATATTTGCTCATATGTGCTTGACAGGATGGATGTACTTTATGATTATGAATGTAGCTTATGCTCATATGTGCTTGACAAGATGGATGTACTTTATGATTATGAATGTATCTTATGCTCATATGTGCTTGACAAGATGGATATACTTTATGATTATGAATGTATCTTATGCTCATATGTGCATGACAAGATGGATGTACTTTATGATTATGAATGGATCTTATGCTCATCTGTACTTGACAAGATGGATGTACTTTATGATTATGAATGTATCTTATGCTCATCTGTACTTGACAAGATGGATGTACTTTATGATTATGAATGTAGCTTATGCTCATATGTGCATGACAAGATGAATATTCTTTATGATTATGAATGTATCTTATGATTGTAATCACAGTTTGTTTTTCTGTATGCATGTAGGTATAGAACATGTACACTGGAGACAAATTCCTTGTGTGTCCAGACACACTTGGCCAATAAATTCTGATTCTGATATTATTTCTATTAACCATTTAAATATATATTTTAATATATTGCACTGCATTTTTCAAATTACTGAATTGTCTTTCATGTTTACATTTGAAGTGATCTTGTAGGGTTTCCAGAGTACTCATTCGTAGGAAGTATTAGTAGGAAGATAGTCCTGCAATGGGGTGTCAAAGATCTTAGATTTGTTTTCCTCTCCTGGATTTTGTTCAGAAAAAAACTTTTAATTTACAAAAAAAGAGAAAACCCTGAAAATAAACGTACAGAGGATGCTTTCAGCCTTGCAGCTTTGCAGTGAATGAAGGCAAATCTTTTTCTAATCACAGGTTAAAGGAAGAACAAAAGACTCTCCTCTTATTCAATTAACCTGGCTCCAGCTTAGTCTTTCCTTCCTCCAGGAACCTACTGGGGGCGGGGAAGGAACTGTTGTGTGGCTTTGCTGTCCCTGCTACTTATAAAGTGTCTTTCTATAGAAATAGCAGCTTTGATTCAAATGAGCTTCTGGAAATCAGATACACCTCCAGGGCTGCATTCAAGGATGCTTCTAGGCTAAGGAAATACAGAAGCGAGAGAGAGCTGTATCACAAGTAGCAATCAAATCATAAAGAACGAGCCATGAAGAAGATGCACCAAATGTTTTATCCCCGTTGGTGGAATTTGATTCTCCTTGGTTGAAGAATTCTAGCTCAAATTCAACCAAGCTGCCTTTCACGCTCTGGTTTGGATCTTCCAAATTTGATCGGGATGCTTCAGGTAACTCTTCTCATTTGTCCGTTTACTCTTGGTGTACGCTGCAAATTTAGATGGAAGGTAGCGCCGAAATTTCAGGATATCCCCCGTTCATCGTGTAAGTACATTTTTTTCATGGGGTATCAATAGAAAACATGAATTGCGATGTGCAAACCTTTGCCATGATTCTAGACCTCACCATTTGCAAAAATGAGTCCTAGGCGGCAGAGTCTAGGTCCTGTGTTCGCATTTTAATAATTAATCTGTAGTCTAAAGCGGGGGTCCTGAACTCCCAGACCGTGGTCCACTACCACAGTGGCCTCCAACCTTCTAGGCACCAAATATTTTCCCGTGGACCGGAGGGGGCTTGGTTTTGTGTGCTGCCTGTATCTTGCGAATGGGGCTTGGCTTGTTTGCATGGACTGGTTGCTAGTATGCCACAGACCAGTGCCGGTCCACGGACCGGGGGTTGTAGACCCCTGCACTACCAGACCTTGAGCTGTTCTAAACCAGGCCACAGAACTGGCAGGTGAGCATGCTCACTGCTTGTGCAAATGGAGCTGCACATTTGCGTGTGCTTCCCTTCAGGAACTTCGGTCTAAAGGGCTGTTGCTGAAGAATACGTTTAATGGGAAAGAGAGCTGGATCAGATGACAGGTGTTTCTTAAAGTCCAGCATCCTGTTTCCCACAGGTCTTTGGGGTTTCATAAGCAGCTCATGAACGCAGTCATCTTCTTTCACTCATCTGTCTCTGCGGTACGGGAGGTAGAGTAATAAAGACATCATTTTAAGACAATTAAAATATTGTCTGTGTATTAGCTAATCCTCTTTAATATCCAAGCCATGTTAACTCAATTCACTTTTAGATATACTTTGCACTAATCGAAGAAGCTCGCTTTTGATTTGATCCGACTCGGCTCTGCTTTTTGTTTCAAATAGTGCACGCAACCGTTTTAAAATCAGGCAGCAATGTTATAAAACTCAAGTTCTTATATTTCAATTAGATTGCTTGCACCAGATCATTTTATGTGCATTTCGCAATAACTTTGTGCCAGTTCTAAATTGACTCCAGACACCACTGATCAGACAATATTAGCTCATTTCAAGAACTGACTCAGCTTTTTGCTTTTATCTTCAGTCTATTTTCTCCTAGTGCTGTGGGTTGTTGCTGATCGAGTCTGTTGTTGATGAAACTCTTTGTCTCTCCCTAGCTGTGAGCTTAAGTGAGCCATTTGATTTCAAGCCAAGGGCATTTCACTTGGCTATTCTCCTGCCATGCAAAAGATGGAAACAGAAAGAACTGCTGTCAGCTTCACCACTCCATGCTTCTGGACGTCTGTGGGTATGGAAGTCCCAGAATCATATATGAGGGCAATTCGGGGGGAAAACACCTCCGTTTGATTATCAATGACAGACACTCGCAGATACAGAACTTTTATTATGTACATTAGAAAATTACAACGTGACATGACTTTTTGACATAATCGCCATTCAAATTGA
>JANHFO010004404.1:31574-43461 GCA_032468095.1 Pareas carinatus
GCTAAGCTAGTAACACAGTTAAGTGAATCTGGGTTTCTCATTGGTTTTGTTTGTCAGAAGGTCACAAAAAGTGAACACATGAGCCCAAGATACTTGGAACTGCCATAAGTATGAAAAATGGCCCTGAGTCATTTTTTTCAGTGCTGTCATAACTTCAAACGGTCACTAAGCAAACTGTTCTTAATAAAGAACTACACGATGCACTATTCAAGATTATGGATGAAAAAAGAATTCTGTCACAAATACATTTTAGGTTTCGGTGTAATTGTCATCAGAGAAGTACAGCAGTAACAAAGATCTGCAGATCTCCATTACCCAAACCAACCAATCAACAGCAAATCATAGAGGAGCTGAGAAATTATTGTGTATTAAAAGAAAAATGGGTTACTTGATTATGGGCTGGTGATTATTCCAAGACGTGCCATAGAAAGAAACTGAAATTGCAAGCATAGCAGGCTTTTTAAAACAAACTAGAAAATCCATAGGTTCTTCATACATTTTAATGAAAGCAAATGTAAGTTTTTTTGAAAAATAAAACAAAAAATCCTTTATAAATAAATGCCACATTTGAAAAGTATAATTTATATAGGGCAGCTAAGTAGATTTTTTTGAAACCTATATATCTCTATCTAACCCAGTATTCTTTCAATTCAAATTCATATATTTGAAATAGAATGAAATAACATAGGTGAACAGAAAGGGAAGAAGGAAAACTCAATACTGTTGATTTCAGTTTTCCTTTTCTATGGACTGTGTTCCTTTCTTATGATTTGTTTTTTTTTGAGTGGGGCGTTAAAAGAACAAAGGATCACACCTGTACTGCAGGAACATAAAAGTGAAAATGTTCAAGACAGAGGCATGAGTGCTAGTGAAGGAAAGAAAGGGAAGTGTGTTGGAGAACTAAAGCAACCAGTTGTACATAATAATGGTGAGATGACAACAGTTGTGAGGTGAGTAAAAAAACTGAGAATCTACTACAGCTAAGAAAGAAGTAACAGAGCCTCACAGCTTCACAAACCTTCCAAAAATGCAGAGCAGCCAAGCCAGACACAAATAATTGCTTTCTCCCTCTTAGGAACTGATAAGGTCTGAGAGGCAGAAAAGCAACTCTATAAAATTACAGAGCAAAATTACAGCAATTACAAGGCTACTTTAAACTTCAGCAGCCCTACTGAAATATAACGGCTGGAAGACAGAAGATAATAGCGGTACTCCTTGACGTATTAGTACAAGCCCAGAATTTCAGTTGTAAGTCATTATGGCTGTTAAGCAGGATACAGAGTACTCCATTCAACAGCCACAATTCTGGCTTTCCCGGTTGCAGTTGTTAGGCAGATGGAGCGAAGAGCTGCCTCCTGGAAGGGGGCAAGCAGCTCTCCTCTGTGCATGGAAGGGAAACCCAGCATTGGCTGGTGAAAGGAAGCTTGGATATTCATGACCTGAGCGTCTTTTTTCCAGCCCAGCATCAGAGTTTATCTCCCTTCTGTGCACAGAAGGAAACTCCAATGCCGTGTTGGAGAAAAAACACTCAGACCTTCATGATCCGAGCTTCTTTTTCCTGGCTGCAAATGACTTTTGCTGCAAACACATTGTGCCAAAATCCTGCTTGAATTTTGGGACATCTGTTTCAGCAAGCCCTAGGTACCAGACAGAGACATCTCAGCAAATGGCAGAGACTTGTGACCTCACCTGCCAGCTTCCCCATGGATTTTTCTGGGGAAGCCAACAGGGAAGATTGCAAATGGCAACCACATGACTGCAGGATGCTTAGCAACCTATTGTAACTGCAAACAGGTTGTCAAGTGCTCAAATCACAATCACATCCCTGTGGGATGCTCCAATGGTCCTAACACTGGGGACATGCCATAACTCCATTCAATGCCATCATATATTTGAATGGTCGCTGAATGGATGGCTGTTAAGTGAGTCCTAAATGTAAGCTAAACTAAACTAAAATGCCCTAACTAGAAGGACACTGCAATATTGCCAGATTGCTGGAAAAGGTGAGCAGTTAAGAACTGGGGTAAAAGGGAAATTTGTATGCTTGTTAAGTATGGTCATTATAAATATATTTGGCTGAGATAAATATGTTGTATATATTAGGTTTAATACAGTAGAAGTGCATATTTTGTAGAATAAACCAATTGTGTAAATCTCAAAGGAAAACGTTCAGCTTCTGGGTCTTTGGTTTGTACTGAAAATTAATTGGAACCTTCCCACAAAGCCCAAGCCAACTTTGAGTTTTATCTTTACTAGTGGGATTTTGGCAAAGTGCCATATCTATTTAGAGATATTTATTAATTCTTTGAAAATATCAAATTACTTTTGTTATTTTTGGCAAGAAATAATCTACCCATTTTATCCAGAAGGAACTCCTTTCAATTTCTTGGAAAGAATGATCTCCTAGCATATTGCTTGGAGAAACAGTTTAGATTCCTGACATTGATATGTCCTGTAAAGTAGAATAATTTCCAGTTGTAAGAGACTGCTCAGAACAGTCAAATTTGTATTTGTGATCTTTTAAATAAGGCTTTATTCCTTCTGCTGAGATGAAATTATATTTGGATAGTACCTATCAAACAAGGCTCATTGTTTTGAACAGATTTTTCTTCATGTTTAAAAAGAAAGACCTGATGACTTTAGTGTCTTAACTGGAATCAAGTGTTGCAGAACATTTAAATTAAAACTTTGTTGCCTGATGTGGATGTGAGGATAGCAGCTCATTTTAAATAAACCTGAACATTTGTCACTTTTTAGCTAAGCAGTTTAGAGCTATATAACTTGTGATCTGTGAGAACAGATCACAAGTTATACAGCTCTAAACTGCTTAACTAGAAGGTGACAAATTAAAAAAATATGTAATCAACTCCTACCTATTTCATTGGACATTCTCAGTTTCATGCAGCAATTTTATCTTTCTATTTTTCTCAATGTTCTTTACGGTCATTAACTTGTCTCTTATTGTTATACATACTTCTTCTAGGCTTCCCAATTTCATCTTCTTAGTTTAGTTATCAAGGTTCAGGTTTATTCATTTATCCTTGCTATGGATGATATGATATAATGGTTTCTTTCCATTTTTATACCATTCTAATCAACTCCTCCTTACCTATTGCTCCCTTTCTTTGCTAGATTAGGGTGTCCTTAATCATTAGGAAACTAGGGATCCAAATCAAAATCAGAATTTTAGATGCCAAAATACACCCCCAAAATCAGGTTCAGCTTATCTGTGGATGGTCTTATCCCTGAATATATATTATAATGTTACCCATACTTCCCATATATACCTTTATATAAGCCAGAATATACAGACCCTTGAATTGTTAACCAAAATACAAAAATGCAGTTTAGCTTATAGGTGGGAGAAATATTTTTCTTCGTATTTGGGTTAAATATTTGAATGTCAGCTTATCCGCAGATAGTCTTATTCACAAGTATGTAGGGTGTTTGATATTTGTGATCTTTGTAGGTATAGAGCATGTACACTGGAGACAAATTTCTTATGTGTCCAGACACACTTGGTCAATAAATTCTGATTCCGATAGCTCATGAACATGTGCATTTAATGTGATCACCAGGGTGGACTCATCTATTTTTTCCAGAAAATAGAAGAGCTAAATTCTATTTGAAAGCCTTTTCTCACCTTGCACTGGTTTTTTAAATCTTGGCTCAGGAGAATTATTTTTAGAATTAGGTATCTTAATTGAAAATATACATACTTCTTGTACCTCATCAAAGCGGTGAGATTTATTTTTCAAGGTTTAATTTAAATATAGTAATCTTGATTTTATTAAATATCATTGGACCTATTAATCTAGTGGCTCCTTATTTTGTATTTCTGATTTTATCATTGAATTGTTTATTTAACAGATTTATGAGCCATCCAACTTCAAAGTGAGTCTGGGCAGCTTATTCTTAAAACAGAAAAACATAGAAAGAATCAAAGCATCCAGACAAATAACACAATAGTCACTCACACACCATTGCACAAAGCCCTTACTACAAAGTCTAGAAGCCCAATTCTGAAAGGTTTGTAGATCATCAGGAGTGGAGTTATGTGGATCCCTGGTGGACATATTAATCCAGAAGGCAAGTGCTATGACAATGAAGATCTGGATCCCAATAGTAGGCACTATTTGAATGAGGGGTTGTGAAGCACATCAATCTGTTTGCATTCCATGAGATTAATTGCTGTTTATCCTTTGTGTACTGCCCTTTGTTATAGTCACATAAGAAATCAAATTAACACTACTACTATGGGACACATAGATCCAGACAATGTGACACAATCTTTTGATAAACAAAAATAATGTAATCATTATAACAGCAATTTTTTTCAGGCCCAATGTTCCTACAAATGCTGGACAACCAAGATATGAAGGCAGGATGAACCTAGTATTAATGACAATTCTGGGACTTTCTAGAGCCCCAGATTTTTATTTTATATCCAAAAATTCCAACCTCAGTCTCTTCTATTTATAAACAAGACTAGGAAAATCTGAAAAGCAGAAATTGAAAATATGGAGAGAAATGAGTCTATATTCTGGCTCAGAATAAAGGAACATCCTATAGTTTTTTAAAAGTCTTGTTTAGCTAATCTAATAAGAAAATTTGCCCCTGGCATTAAATCCCAGACATTAAATCCCAATTTTGTGAGATATAAGTGACTTCAATATATCAATGTAAATTCTCAGTAATTCAAATAGAGTTGTCTGAAAGTTTAGCTATAGCAACTGTACCTCTATCCTTTTGGTTTGAAATGTTTTGCGGCTTACCCAAGTAGATTCTTCAGTAAAGTGTCTAGTGGACACACATTAAGAATGTGTACTGTGTGAAAAATTACTTTCTTTAAAATCTGCTTAACATCTGGATCAGTCCATGTATTCTCAATGAATTCTCATATGGCTTGAAAATATAGCAGATAGGTCAGACTAAAAGCTACAGACATATAATGATTATGGCATAATTTTCAGTTTTCTATATTTCCTTTTTGACAGATCATATTGGAATTATTCTCCTGTGATTATGAAATAACTCATAATATGTATTTGCTATGCACTATAACAAGTTATGTTCAATTAAAGATAGTGCTTTAAATACTCAGTTCTACTCTTGAAATCAATCAATCTGTCATTTTTCTTATGCAGTATAAATAACCTGAAAATCAATATATGTACTTAAACTAGTTTAATGAATTAGATTTGGAACTAGGTTTCAATGTAGCACAGGACAAACATTCTGGTAAAATCATGAAGGAACTAATAATGCTGATAGATTTATTCTAAGGTAAATATTTTCCTGGATGTTAAGTATAGTTTTAGAAGCACATTCTCTATTTGGTGAGCATATTTCATTATTCATATAAAGATAATGCATACATTATTTTATCATTTGTAGAGCTTGTTGTATAAGATGATTATCAAAACCTGAAATAAAACATTAAATAAAGTTGAATTTAAATTTTGCTTTTACTATTGTCAGTACATATATTTCAAATATATTATAACCATTGTCATGAAAATCTCCTCCAGGTGTTGGAATATGTATCCATAGACTTTAAAACGCTGATTTTGTTTGAAAATTCCAGAGAACTAGGCAGTCATTGTAACAACCAATGACTGCAGAGGTCTTTATTATGACATGGTCAACCCTGGAATCCCTCTTCCAATAATTCATGACCCAGCACCATACATCATTGATGACTTGATCATATATTCTCAGTCTTCCCGGTAAAAGGAGCCAGAAGAATGCACTTCCATCGCCAATTCCTACCTTAACACTACCTACCACATAAAACCTGGTACAATCAGTGTTTATCCAAGTTGGAGATGCATAACTGCTGCATACTCACTTTTGCATCCATTTCCACTACAGGTCAAAGAAGGTTCTATGTTTTCTGGGTCTCTCTGTCTCAATCACAGACAATGGAAGAGCTCATTAATCCTCAGAAAAATAATATCTGTATTATTTACACCAAACATGACTTTGTCAGTTTAGGAATGAGTCTAATTACTCAAATTATCTTACTTTGGACACATTATGCAAAGACCTAGCTCTGTGGAGAAGGCTCTAAAGCTGGGAAAGGTAAAGGAATTGAGCAGCAGGCTAGCAGCTGAACTCAGTTACAATGGCAATTAGTACACTATTAGAAGAACTGAAAGACTAGGTTAAGGACAAATTGCTATGGAGAAAATATATCTAAATGCTTAATACATGTTGATGGCATGTAATCCAATTCTTCAACATCAAATGGCTTCATCCATTAGCTCTAGTTTGGAGCCTGTCCACTATGCTCACCCATCTCACCCATTATCTTCATTCATTGACCAAGTTAAGTGTATCATGTGTACAGATCCACAATGTAGTTAATCCCAAATTATCTTAACTCATGGGAAGCCCTCAGCAGCTATTTATGCCTTCAAAACTTCAAGTTGCAGCCTTTCCATGACCTAAAAATCTCAGATTTAGATTTCTCAATGATTTCTGCAGTTTTCCAGACAAATGCAGATTTCTGGAGCTTGAAACTCCTAGTTAAATTCAAAGTGAATATGAAGCAAGTTAAATGAAAATGAATCACTGGAAACTTCAGACTTAAATACAGTATTTATGTGGAAGGTTAACTCTGACTGAAGATTTCCACACTATTACAGAGTCTAGACCTACCTATTTTGTTCATTAGCTTCTATCTCAGTGTTTTCTCAACCTTTCTGCAGTCTCAGACTTCTAAATAAATGTACAGAAAATGTAGCGACCATCCATTTTTTTAAAAAAGAAACATCCCTCTCCTCTTTACATTTTTTCCTTTTGGAACATGGAAGTTCACACACTTCGATGATTAAGATCATGATTAAAGTCCCATAGCTTCTATTAAAAAACGTTTTAAAACTAAATCTTATATTTAAAAATATTATATTAACTGTTTATCACTTGAATTATTTTAGATTTTTCATGCCATATACTAACAATTATTAGTACAAATTTTCTGCTAATGTCTATTTTTAAAATTTTCAGCAGGATAAGTTCTACTGCTATTATAGAAGACAACTGATATTTGACTCACTAAGTATACCATATTCCATAGTTAGTTTATGCCTTCTCTTGTTCTTTATTCCATTAGATTTAAAACCCAAAACTAATGATTGCAGGAGGTAACTGAGAATGGTAAGAAAGATTTTTCATGTATTGTCCCTGTGGCAATTAGATCTAATTAGATTAGATGGTCGCAAACTAATATTCAAATTCCAGATCAGTCCTTTACCAAACAAGAGGTATATGGAAAGCACTCTTTCCACCCAAAACAGATAAGAAGAGAAGGTGGTATAACCATTTGAATCTTAATTCTATTACAAAGAGATCTTATATTTGATTCACAGTAGTTCTTAGAATATTTTTAAAATAAACTCATTAATCTAAGCTTTTGCATCCTTGGAAATCTATTCATATAGTTGTTGTTGTTTGTTAGCTCCAGTGAATATAACTATCTGAAGCTAAATGTGGGAATGACATTGAGGGATGAAGAGAATACATGCTGCCTGGGGAGCAATCAGATAAAAGGGGGAGAAGCTCATAACTACTTAATAGGCAAAACCTAAAAAGAATTCCACCCTAATGTATCAGATAATGTATTGTTAAAAGGGACAATAGGAGATTCATACTTTCAGACTTACAAGATTCTGTTGACCTAGCTTTACAATAAAGTAGAATTAGCTCATCTGGTCATAATTCCTGTTTGGTTTAACTGGGAGGGTTGACACTAAGCACCTTGCACTTATGATCTGGAAGATCAAGGAAATCAACCTGTGAGATAGCAGTGAATTAATTCCTAATCCATTCCTTGATTATATCTGTTTCTAGAAAGAATTCCTTATTGGTCTATTGTACCATCTGGATGTGTTCTTTCAATAGCTTTTTAAGGACTTCCGTCATACAGCGCAGCAGCGAGGCAGCAAGTTTCAAACTGCCTAACATCTGGTAGACTGGGACTTCTTAAGATCCTAGGCTTTATCGAAGAGGAAGTGGAGGAGAGGGTGCATTCAGGGATCCCAGGGAAGGTGGTGACTATCCTGGGATAAAAGAAAAAACCCCTCTGAAGATCCACCAAGACAGCCGTGACAGCTGCAGAAGCAGCTGCAGCATATAGCCGCAGACGAGCTATGGGGAAACAGAGGGTTGTTTTTTCAAGCCGCAAAAAGCACCTCATCGGAGAAACAGCTACCTGGTGAGTTTTTAAAAATCCTACATCCAAAACACTAATTTACCTGGTTGAAAGGAAGAGTGAGTGAAAAAGTTTTTCCTGAAAAGATGGAAAAAAATGGTGACTGAAAGTAAAAAGCCTGAAACTGTGACTGGAAGATTTTAATGGAATTTAAAGTTCTAGAGAGAAGAATTTTGACTGAATGGATATATATAAATTCCATGAAAATATTTTTCCATATCCTGACTTTGGAAAAAGGGAAGATCCTTAACTAAAAGCCCAATAAACATTTGTTGTTGCCAGTGTATTTTTAAACTTTAAATTGTAAAAGATTGTAAGAGACATCTGGTGGTGAGAATAAGAAGTGTGACCTTAAAACCACCTGTGGTTTGTTTTGAGAAGGAAAAAAAAAATTGGACTTTGAAAGCAAGGAAACAAAACTGTAACTTGCCACAAAATGAGTAAGCCTTCAAGAAGGGGATCTATTCCAATGACACGTGAACTTACGAACCAAGAGATGTTATAGACAATACATAAAATCCTTGAAGAGCAAAAAGTGGAATTTGAAAAATTAAATAAAAAAGTGGATGAACATAAGGAGCGGATTGTTAAAATTAGAAAGAAATTGTTGAAGTTAAGGAAAAGATTGGTGACCATGATAAAAAAAGAAGTACAGAAATTGGAAGAAGAAAATCAAGAGCTGTTTGCTGATTTAACCACATTAGAATTAGAAAAAGCAAATTATTATGCGAGACTGCAGAATGTCCCTGAGGAGAAGGAGAAGGCTGATGAACTAAAAAGGAAGGTAGCAAGGATTTTGGCTAAAGTTTTGGATCACAGATGGTGAGATTGATAAGGTCTACAGAATGAATACTGCCTACGCAAGAAGACACAACCTTCCAAGCGAAATACATGTGAGATTTATGAGAAAACCACCAGATGGGAATTACTAAATAGAGCACAAAATACATGAAATCACAACTGACAACAACAAGATTGTAGTGCTGAAACAAATACCCAAAAGGATTAGAGATAATCAAAGACAATATCAATTGATATTGTTGATAACACAACTGATAAAAAAGATATAAGATTCTGATGGCTTGTTCCAGAGGAAATTCTCTTCTACTGGAAGGAGACCAGATTCTACCTGAACTCAGTCATGAAAGCAGAAGACTTTCTGCAATGTTTTTTTGACCAACAAGCTCCTACACAACAAACTCAGAAGTTAGTTGAACAAGAAGGATTTCAGGAATAACCACAGGCAAAGCTGAGATGCAACTATTAGACTTCAGTAATCTACTTGAAAAGGAAGAGCTTGTGTAACCCAGACTGCAACTTAGAGAACCGGTGAAAACTAGACAGTTAAGACTGAGGAATAAACAAACATGGTAAGACAAAATGGAATTCTATCTATAAACATAAATAGACTGAATTAACAAAAGAAAAGAAACATATCATTGAAATTTTTTTGAGATTAAGTATGGACATAATTTGTTTGTAAGAAACACACATTAAAGAACAACATCATAAATTACTATCCAAAACTTGGATATATTATATTATACTTCAACAGCCAAGAAGAAAAGAGGTATTGCAATATATATTAAAAATAAAATAAAAGTGAAGCTTACAAAGCTTTACAAAGATGAGGAAGGAAGGATATTAATGATTGGACTTTTTATACAAGGGAAAAAGACGTTGATGGTAGCTATATATGCACCAAATATAAACCAAGAAAGTCTCTGCCAAGAACTGTATGATAAACTGAGTTGCAATATGAAAATGTTTGTTTGATTGGACACTTCAATGTAATGATGGATTAAGACTATTAAAGGTCAAAGAATGAAGAAAAACTTTATCAAAAGCCTTTTTAAACATGGCTTAGGAATTAGGCTTGAAAGACATTTGGAGAGACTTAAATCATGGTCAAGAATTGATATGATATGGATGACAACAGATTTGAGGATCATATACTACAAGAGGCAGAGATTGCCACAAACATATGGGCTGATCATAAACCTGTCAAAGTCATATGGAAAGGAAGCAAAAAGAAATTTAGATGAAGACTGGACAATTCTATTTTACAAGTAAAGAATTTTATAGACACTGTAAAAAAAGAAATGGAATACTACTTTAAGGAAAATAAAAAGGATACGTCTCTACAAAATACTTGAGATGCCGCAAAAGCAGTATTTAGAGAACTGGCTACAAGATATATGGTGAAAAAGATTAGAGAAAAGCAGCAAAAATACAAGACTTTGAAGGAAGAAATTAAAATGTTAGATAGAAAACTGCAAAAAAAACCACATATTTTTTTTTGAAAAGATAAATGGAAATGAATAAGCATAAGTTAAATATGATGGAGGCAGAAAGAATGGCACAACAATTAAAAACTGTTAAGCAAAATTATTTTGAGAATGCGAATAAATCTGGACGATGGTTGTCATATAGACTTAAAAAACAAAAAGAAAAAGGAATGATATATAAATTGAGCAATAAGAAAGGAGAAATGGAGTATGCAAAGGATAAATTGCAGAAAATAATAAAAAACTACTATGCAAAATTATATGATCAAGAAAAAATAGACATTGAAAAAATAAAACAATATTTGGAGAACAGCCAAATACCACAAATTTCCTAGAAACTTATATTAATGTTAAACCAAAAAATAAGCTTGACTAAATTAACAGAGGCAATAAAAAGACAAACAAATGAAAAAAACATCTGAACTTGATGGTTTACCAGCAGAGGTTTATAAGATATTTCAAGAGATACTAAATATATCACTGAAGAATCTTTATAATGAATTGCTGATGGAATATAAAATACCAAAAACATGGCTGGAAGTCAATATTGCATTGATCCCAAAGGAAGAGATGAATGTGACACAAATTAAAAACTATCGTCCAATTTCTGTATTAAATGTGAATTACAAAATATTTGTTTCAATAATGGCTGAAAGACTGAAGTTAATCCTAGGGGATTTTATACATGAAGATCAAAATGAGATCTTACCAACAAGGCAAGTGATGAATTTTGGGCGGGACTTTGTAAATATGATTGAACCAATTAATTCTCAACAATCTATGAAAATAATAGTTACAGGAGAATTAACTAACAGTTTTGAGATAAAGAAGGGTACGAGACAAGTTTGTCCAATCTCCTCTTTAATGTTTATTTTGACATTAGAAATTCTGAACAGAAACATCAGAAATGACACCGACATTAAAAGACTGAAAGTGAGAGAAATGACACTGACATTAAAGGACTGAAACTTATAAGTTACAAGCATTTGCAGACGACTTGGTATTTATTTTGCAAGAATCAACAACTATGATACCTAGACTGGCATGGAGAATAGAAGAATGTGAGGACTTAAAATTAATAAAGAGAAAACAAAAGTTATAGTTAAGAATATGATAGAAAAACAAAAGAAAAAATTAGTAAAAAATATGGATCTACAACTGGTAAAAAAAGTAAAATATTTAGGAATATATATAACAGCTAGATGTTCTACATTAAAAGAAGATAACTATGATAGACCTTTGAATCAGATTAAGAATGATTTGGATCGATGATAAAAATTTAGTTATCATTGTTAGGAAGAATTGCAACAGTAAATATAAATATATTATGAAAAATAATATTTTTATTTCAAACAATACCACTAAACTCGAGGAATTTTTTTTT
>JANHFO010004406.1:47279-59904 GCA_032468095.1 Pareas carinatus
CCACAAGGTTCTGTTTTAGGCTCAGTACTCTTCAACATCTTCCTTAATTATTTGGATGAAGGAATAGATGGGGAACTCATCAAATTTGCAGATGACACCAAGCTGAAAGGAATAGCAAACATTCCAGAAGATAGGCTTAAGATAGAGAAGTATTTTGATAGACTTGAACATTGAGCCCTATCTAACAAAATGAAATTCAATGGCGAAAAAAGTAAGGCTCTACATTTAGACAAGAAAATCCAAATGCACAGGTATAGTATAGCTCAGTGATGGCTAACCTTTTGGACACCAAGTGCCCAGACAAGTTGCGCCTAATGAGTCCCGGCTCGTAAAGTCATCTCCTGGCGCCACTACTCTCTTTCTGAGCATGCTCAGCTCTGACGCAGTGCTGAGGAAACTTGGCTCGCGTGCCAGCAGAGAAGTCTCTGAGTACCCACTGAGGCACACGTGCCATAGGTTCACCATCCCTGGTATAGATGGTGCCTGGCTCAATAGTAACTCTGAGAGGTCTTGGAGTCCTAGTGGACAATCACTTAAATATGAGCCAGCAGTGTGTTGCAGCTTCCAAAATAGGCAATACAGTTTTAGATTGTATTAACCGAGGGATAGAATAAAGATCACATGAAGTGTTAATACCACTTTATAACACATAAGTAAGACCACACTTTGAATACTACATCCAGTTTTGACCACCATAATATAAAAAAGTTGTTGAGACTCTAGAAAGAGTGCAGAGAAAAGGAACAAGGATGATTAGGGGACTGGAGGTTAAAACAAAGAATGGTTCCTGGAATTGGATATGTATAGTTTAATGAAAAGAAGGAGTAGGAGTGTCATGGTAGCAGTGTTCCAATACCTCAGGGATTGCCCCAAAGAAGAGGGGGTCAACCTATTCTCCAAAGCACCTGAAGGTAGGACAAGAAACAATGAATGGAAACTCATCGAGAGGATGAACCTAAAATTAAGGAGAAATTTCCTGACAGAACAATTAATCAATGGAACAACTTGCCTCCAGAAGTTGTGAATGCTTCAACGCTGGAGGTTTTTAAGAAGAGATTGGACAATCATTTGTCTGAAATGGTATAGGGTACTGATGGCGAACCTTTTAGAAACGGAGTGCCCAGATGAGTCACGGCTCATGATGTCATCGCCTGATGCTGCTACTCCTGAGCATGCACATGGCTCCCATGTGCACCATGACATCGACTGGCGCCACCACGTTTTGAGCATGTGCATGACCCCTATGTGTGCTGTTATACAATGGTCAGCTCTGGAACGATGCTGAGGCGACTTGGCTCATGTGCCGACAGAGAGGGATCTGCATGCCCACTGCAGCACATATGGCATGGGTTCACCATCACTGGTATAGGGCTTCCTGCCCGAGCAGAGGGTTGGACTAGAAGGCTTCCAAGGTCAATTTTAACTCTCCTATTCCATTCTATTCTATTTTGAACAATGATGCTCTCACCTTAGAAATTCTGGACTATATTTCTGTACCTTCCCTTTTTTATATTTATATTGGAAGAGAGAAATATATCTTCCTTCATTGCTTTTTAGCTATTCAGAAAGTATTGACTGCCATTTAATATTTTTCCTAAGGAAAAAAAGATGAGCAGTGAAGTTTCTGACTTCAGGAATCTCTTCAACCCCCATCACAGTCTATGATTGTATCTACCTTTTTCCTAAAGTAGAAAATGTCCATCCTACCATTATTGACTATTAAATAAATAATATAGAATTGCAAAATATATCAGAAACCAGATATTAAAAGTAAAATAGCTATATTATAACAAATAGGGAGCCAAAGAAACGTAGTGTTGGCCTGTCCTTGCAATGTAGGACTTTCAAATTTTGGTTTCTTGGCTCTGGGTCTTGAATCTAAACATTTATGTTATCTTAGCCATGTATCTGGTGTAGTTTTTAAACTAAATCAAGTAATATCAAATCTAGCTTGAATAAATGCTTTGCATTGTCAGTAACACATGGTTAGTACAGAGTTAGGGCCTCCAAATTTTAAGGTGCCTCAGACCTGCTTGGTCCAATATCTTTTGTTTTGCTGTGTTTTCAAGTTTCACCATGTTTCTGACTTGTTCTTACCCCAATGATTGCCAAGTTCCTAACTTGTTTTTAATTATCAAGATAACCATACCGGTTGGGTAAACTTCAGTTGCAGCCAATAGTTAAGAATAGCAATCCAGATCCAAGATTCTACCCTTATGACTCCCAATACCAATTTTAGAGCTGCAGTGAAAGTGTATTTAGGGACTTCTAAAATTGATCTCAGACATTTGGGTTGCACTCCCCTCTTCTGAGGTAAAAAGTAAGGACCTGTTTGGATGTCATATAGTAACTTTGCCATTGCTTTTGCTTCAAATAATTTTAGTGCTGCAGGGAAATATTTCCCTGTCTTAGAATAAAAATAGGTTGGTATAGTTGTGCTTCTCTGTATTACTTTTGATGCATGATCTAAATCAATATTTCCCTGTCCAGATGAATGGTTCGTCTGTAAAAACTTTTAGGACTCTTCTCAGTTCTATAGCAAACTGGTTACACTGGTCTTGTTATTGGCATATAAGAATATCAGAATGTGCTTCTCAGCTAACTTGGAAAAATAGCATTGTTGATTGTTAAGATGCTGTACCACCAAATCCATATAAAGACTGAATAATAGTGAAGCGAGGAGACACCATTGCCGTAGCTCCAATGTTATAGAAACTGAATTGGTTACTAAAAAGTTTGGAGATGGCAATCTGCTCTAAAACTTACACAATCTACTTTATAATCAATGCTTGCTGGGTTGAAGAACATCTCCAAAGTTAGCAACTAAAAGAGCAATAATAACAAGAAATTCAGCAGGAAGATAATGGTTGCCCTTTAGTGAGAGTTCTTGATGATATATCAGGCTTTCTTTTCTATGTTATATCTTTCCTTTCCTATCAACAAGAAATCCGTCATAAGGCAGATTAACTATCCTACTGCTGACTCAGTTCCTATATTATTTTAGATTAGGATCCCATAGCTTGTACTGGTCCATAATACAAATAACCAGGTCAAACAAACTTATTATAACAATCCATGTTATAAGGAACAGTTGTATTACTCTATTTGACAGATGTTATTCAAATAATAATTTGAGAATACAAGACAAATAACTTGTCTTGAGACAATTTATGTAGATAATAATAGAAATGTCATATTCTAAGTGGAACCTTGAAATATATTGTGTGATCATTATGACCTTGTTAACCTTGCAGTTCAGCTACCCTTCAAGAGGTTGGTGATGAAAAGTGTGGCATCTAAAAAAATAGAAGTTCTTGTCTTCTTGAGGGAGAGAAATCTCGCATGGTTCAAATTCCAAAGAACGGGGACTTAAGCCTTGACCAAGGCTAGTGGGAAAGAGAGATTCAAACCTACCTGACAAGCTATTTGGATCAAGCTATTTCAGCAACAGCTTGAGAAATATAAATGGAGCTTTACTCAAGTCTATAAAATGTAGGGTTGCAAATAATGTCAGATTAAAATTCATCCCTTAAAAGATGATGAGGACATTGAAAGAGATTTGAGAAAAGTATCTGAGCATTAAAATGCCCAAAAGACCTGGCTAGAAACATTAACCATTATACTCACAAGGAAAGCATTGAGAATGTGCAATATCTTTCTATTCACAGATGTGGACATTTATGATGCAGTAAAGCATATGATGTATACCTATGGATAGAGGTTTAGAGGCTATACAGGTAGTTGTTAATTTGAATTTTCATTGCTAACTGATAGGATTGTTCATGATCACGTCACTTAGCAACCACAATCCCAGCACTTCCCATTCCTCTAATTAACTGAGAATCCCAGATTCTTAAGTGAGTACCTAACCCAATCCAAGCCATTCTGGGCTTGGTACCTCCTGGCCCAGAATAGCTTGGATTGGACGGCAAACACCCCAGAGCCATGTGGCTCTGAATCTGCTTGCCATACCCCAGGAAGCGATAGTTGGCCCACCTCGGTCCCAGCCCTCTTACTACCCTGCACACTGAGACCCCTACCACCCCAGCCTGGGCATGTGAAACAAAAAACTAAAAGCAGCCCCTGAGCCACCGTGTAGCAAAAATCTCCTGGGTGAGATGGACTTCACACTATTTGGAAGCGGGAGCCAAAAGCAGCCCCTGCAGGAAGGCTGAGCATCAATAGGGCGTAGATAGTAGTGGGAGGAAGGAATTGAAGTGCACCTGCAGTCTTAGGTGCTGGTGGGTGGTCATGATCATGTGTCCATTGGAGCACTGCAACAGCTAACTTCAGGCACGCTGAATGGATCATACAGAGCACACTGAACAACCATAACTGGATTGTTTTTATTTATCGTATTTCTATATTGCCCATCTCACCTAAGTGACTCTGGGTGGTTAACAACAGACTCACTGCCTGGGTGCCATAAGTTGAGGACTGATGTGCATATGACTCGGGAAAGGTGGAACTTACGTTTCATTGACTACAATGTGAGGCTCAAATTAGAACGATGTAGGAAATAGCCCTTGAACAATTTGTGCAGGTTTTCCCAGTTAGATTTTTTAAAAGTCAAAATTTAAAAACCTAGGCTTTCTACAGGGACAGTGTCAGAAAAAGAGCAAGTAAAATCCCCCAAAATGAAGAAGAATGGCAAGAAGAAGGAAATAAAGATTTCCTGTTATAGCCTGCCACCCAAAAGAGATCTGACCCCACTAATTCAACTCTCCAGAAATATTCCTCCTCAAAAAGAAATTATAATTATAGAGGTCAAAAAACAGGATCATTTTTGTACTCTGGCAGTGGGACTTTATTTAATTCAAAGACCATCCCTAATGTTTTTCAAGAAACTAGAGAAGTCCTTCTGGTTAAAGTCTGGATTCAGGCCTAAAAGTAAAAGCAAAAAAATCACTGATGGTATTTTTGAAGAACTGCCGTACGAAATAGTTTATGGACAATTGATTCATAAAAACTCTGCACTGCAAAACAAGAAGGAATAGCTGCAATGACCGCAGGAGCTGGAGATAGCTTCGGAAGCTGGATCAAGAGAAATAAGAGAAGAAGAAAGCAAAAGAAATTCTGATGTTTTGCCCTTCGCCCAGCCCTAAAACCAGGAACGCCAAGGAATGAATTTGCTATTAAAGTCAGTAAGAGCAAAGGCTAAACTTTGACACAAAACTGAGATGTTGACATTAAAAGTTTTTAAGAAAAAGGACAATTGCAAAAGAGCAGTAGCTGAAAAAGAGGATGACCAAATAGAACACCCCATCTTTCTGAAAAAGAGCAGGGATCTTATACAGAATTTGTAGTGATCACCATTCTGAAATTACTCTACAGCTTTACTTACACATGTCCATGAAAAACTATTCTCAGATCACACAGGGCAAGAAAAAATTAATGATGTTCAGAGACAATTCATTTATTATGTCAAACTTAAGTGGAAATAAAAGCATCTATGGAAGGAATATTTTTTATTCTCATTCTGTTTTCTAGAATTGCTACAGTATTCTTTTGTCAATGAAGCCAATGGATATTGATATATTCTTTTCATTTTTCATTATGTTACTATTAATAATTACTAAATATGCTTTATGATTATGAATATATCTTATGATTGCAATCACAGTTAGTCAATTATAGCCTGTATGTAAGTATAGAACATGTACACTGGAGACAAATTCCTTGTGTGTCCAGACACACTTGTTAAACAAAATTTTAATTACACAAAAACAATTTCCTGCACAATCATAGAAAAAGTTGCGCCAGTCAGTTTATTATGTTGTTCAGTAGAGTAGAAATCTCTAAAGATTTTCAGAGATCAAACCTCCAGATTTCAATCTACTTTCTGAGGAATTTGTATACAAATTTGAGAATATTTATCCTTTATAGAGATAAGATAGTGGCTGAGGTATTACCGTTGGTTTAAATCAGGTTCAAGTATATTTTATAAGAATAATAAGGAACTATAAATAAATTATTCCTGGGGAAATCTCACTTTACAAGTGAATATAACACAACCAAACTGTATTAATGCTGTAGATTTTATCTTTTTTTAAAGGTTTTGTGATATTTACATTTCTGTACATCTGTAATTTCATACACACACACACACACACACACACACACACACAGAGAAATACCTTTTGTGATATAAGCCAGGGGCTCTGACAATTGATCCAATGTGGCCAATATCTGGAAATTTAAGTCCTCTTTCATCTCAGACATGAAACGTAATGTGCTGTTAGAAAGAGAATAATTAAATAACTCTTATTATTTCTCTAGATGAGATTGAACATTTTCTGCAATATTATATCCTGAAAACTCTGTAGTACTGATTTACACAACACTACTGAAATACTAAACTCCAGAATATCAGAGTTGGAAGGGACCTTGGAGGCTTTCTAATCCAACTCTTGTTCTGGTAATGTATGAGGCATGAAAGCATTTTAATAAATACAATAAAGCAGTATAATAAACAGCAGGAAATCTGAGAAATGCATTCATAATGGAAGACAATAGAACTGATTTGTTTTGGGTCAGGATAACTAGAGTCCTCTCTGGTGGAATATTGCATTTGAGTTTCTGAGGACCAGTTAATTGTTTTATTGGTATGTGCCTGCTATTTTTTTTCTTTTCTATATAACCTAGACTTGTGTTGTTCAAGCTAGGACACCTTAGAAATGCTTCAAATAAATAAAATACTTGGTGTGAGGATTCTTTGCTTTACAAGGAATGGACAAGCCACAGTGTAGCAAATCTGTACACAATGCTTTATTGCAAACACACCTTTCCCAACAACAGGCTATTGCTTTGAGTTGTTAACTTCACCTTTACAGGTTTTGCAATTAGCTGTGGCCACAAGACTATGTCGTTAATACTAAGTCTGTTAATACTCCCTTCAAACAGAAGTCTCAAAGTTTTTAAAGTAACATACAACCTTTGCTTTTCTCTCCAACATTCTCACACTAGTTGGGACAAGGCGCTGGTTCAGTGTGGTTGCTCCTTTTTTAGTTGCTGCTGAGCTGGCAAGGCTCCAAACAGGACTGCCACCCGGATATGCTGGTCATCATAGGTTGTTGTCCTGGCAGTTGAATGAAAGTCCTCTTTCCCACATGTAATAGCTGCCAGATGTTGTTTTCCACTTCCTCCTCTGTTAACTGTTTGCTTTCATCTTTCCTACTATACATAACCCTTCTTCCCCCTTTGACTTAGCTTTTTTTTGTAAGCTTAAAAGACTAGGTGGAATGAGGCTGCCTCTGAATTTCAGCAGGTGCTTGCAAATACCAGGGTGTGTCTTAATGAGCCAGCAGCTGGAACACCTGCTTGAATACACGTGACTGCAATTGATGGATGCAATGGATGAATGCTTAAGGAAGGGGGGAGTTATTGCAACTTTTTTTGGAAAGAGCAATCCAAACTTCATTACCTCAAAGCTAGGCAATTAAAAATATTTTGACCCAGTATTTTAACCTAGTATTGAAAAGGTTGCTATGTGGTTGCCTGTCAACATTCCTTAAAGAATACAGTATACTCCAGTTGAGTTCCAATACAGAAAAAGCCTTTTGCTTTATGCATACATAATGTATTTCTATTGCTGGCTGAACTCAGAGCATTTTAATCCACAGGTTAATTTGCATCAAAAGAGGTTACTAGAATCCCAGGACTTCCTAGGAGGGCTAATTTAAGAATTAGTACATTAAATATAATGTACAAGAGGTACCACACATGTAGCTCTGATGTTGCTAATTGCAACTTCTAACATGGGTAATGGTTGGGGATTCTGAGAGTTGATGTTTAGTAACTGTATGGTTGCTAGATAGTCAGTAGTTGCCCACTGCTGCCTGTTAAGTTTCACTTAGCTAAACCTTAGTCTGAGTTTTGCATTTCTCTACCTTCAGTATTTTTACAAGTGGTCCTCACAGCAGTCCAACCAGGTAAATATCAGAGGAATGGGCGAATTTAACCAAGCTGCCACTAGGTATGATAGCAATTAGCAAAGTAGCCAAAACTGGTAAGAGATAATAGCATCTGTACTATAGTTTGAGATCGAGGATATGCTGCTCCAAAATAGTTTTCACAGCAGTTTCCACGAACTAATAATTATCTTCTCACAATTTTTCTGTCTTCTCAAAATTCAGCTTCTATTTATTGGACTTCACCCAAGTCATTTCCACATCAGAATCAGAATTTATTGGCCAAGTGTGGCTGGACACAAGGAATTTGTCTTCGGTGTACATGCTCTATACCTCCATACATACAATAAACAAGCTGTGATTACAGTCATAAGATCCATTCATAATCATCAAGTACATTCATCTTGTCATGTACATATAAGCATAAGATCCATTCCTAATCATAAAGTACATTCATCTTGTCATGCATATATATCCAGACATTCAGCATGTATAAAGCCAATAGTAAAGACAAATAGAGCTGGCACATTAGTGAGTTATATCATTGCTAGCACAGTGAAGATCTTGCCAGTACAGGTTTCTGTAGGGGGCATGATTGCTCAGTGGTTAAAAACTCTGAACTTGGAAGCTGGAAGACTGACAGCCTGGGTTCGAGAGCTGAGCGCTGCACAATGGGGTGAACTCCCCTTTTTGCCTCAGCTCCTGCCCACCTAGTGATTCAAAAGCATGCAAATGGAAGCAGATAAATAGGTACCAGTTTGGTGGAAAGGTAACAGTTTGCATGCACCTTTGGCATATAGCCATGCTGGCTGTAAGTCCACAGAAAATGTCTTTGGACAATGCTGGCTCCCTCAGCTAAGAAAAGAAATGAGCACTGCACCCCAGAGTTGGACATGACTGAACAGGGAAACCTTTACCTTTTATTTTACCTTTTTAAAATAAAGTAGTTATGATAACAGGTTTTAATCAGCATCATTATACTGTTCAGAGCTTTATTTGTAAACAGGAGAAACAGGCTGGTGTTTTTAGTGAGGGAGAGACTGACAGATTCAAGCTTTCACTGTTTGATAGGGATATGAGTAC
This sequence comes from Pareas carinatus, assembly GCA_032468095.1. Lineage (NCBI taxonomy): Eukaryota > Metazoa > Chordata > Lepidosauria > Squamata > Pareidae > Pareas > Pareas carinatus. Next base: position 56,273 of record JANHFO010004406.1, read on the forward strand.
TTCATGTGGGTAAAAACAAAATGATATTGTATTTAAAATTCTATTTATTATTAAATAAGATTTGGTGAATTAACTTCATCAGATGTATGAATATAATTCAAAGAATGGAATATGATAGATGCATATAGCTACTGAGAAGGGGCTAGAGAGGGAGCTGAATAATAAAGGGAAAGATGACAGATGGTGACCTTTATCATTAATACTGAAGTAGTTAGGGATTGATACATACATATCCTTTGAGATGTATAGTAGTACATTCTGTGATAATAAATTTTGTCTACTGTTTAATCAATAAGAAATTATGTTAAATCTTGTAATAATTCTAGTTCAGTTGTTTCCAATGAAATTAGAATTTTGGATTCCTTTTCTAAAGAGGAATACTTTGAAGTCAATTACAGAATATCCAGGGGAATTGAAATATCACTCACTATTTTTTGGTATTTCCAATTTAGAATCTGATATCTACATTTGCTTTTATGTAGACATTGATCATTGAACTTATAAGGAGCATTTATTAATAAAGGACAGATTGTAAGAAATTTCCCAAATTCACTCTGAGAAGATAACTGGTATGGAGACACCCCAAGTTATGATTGAATTAATGTTTTCTTCTCTAGACCAAATGACAAAGTTATTAATTTATTTACTGGATTCGTAAGACATTGATTTGCATTATACCTATAGGAAGATTATACTATATTTACTTGCCTCACTGAGAGTTATAGTATGTTTCTCTATATTTAGAAATGAGGGCTGAATTTGGTACAGTAGTTATACCTTACTATCAGTATTTTTATTAGCACTGAATCATTCCTGGACAACTGTAGATGCATTGATCTTTTCTCCTTGTATCTCCACAGTTACCAGTTATAATAATGTTGTAGAAAATAATTCAGATTCGGATGATGAAGACAAATTGCACATTGTTGAAGAAGAAAGTATAGTAGATGGAACAGATTGTGATAATAGCGTGCCAGACGATGATTTGCCAAAAGACCAAGCAGTATTACCAGAACAGAGTGAAAAAGAGGGAGGTACAAACAGTTGGGAAGATGAAGGTAGGTATCAAGAAATGTATCTCTTCAAAAACATACCGAGTTTCTCTGAAAATAAGATCAGGTTTTATATTAATATTTACTCCAAAAGACACATTAGGGCTTATTTTCCAGTTAGGACTTATTTTTTTGGGAAATATGGTACTAAATGTATCCGTCTGGCTGACGATCTTAACCGGGGCAGGGCTTATTTTCTGATTAGGGCTTATTTTCAGGGAAACAGAAATGAAGCATTAACCGCTTTTAGAAATAGTATAGCATAGGCATTTATACCCTAGAGAGATATAATTATCATTTAATCTTTCTAACTCTTATAGTTCATAAATGTATTTTTTTAATTCTACTGCATTTAGAAAGAATTGATCTTGAAGGTTAATATCACTAGGTATTTTTTTAAATCAAATATTATGGGCATGTTTTCTACTCTCAGTGAATGCATACAGTACTGTATTTGCCAAGTAGCCACCAATTGCAAAGATAATGATGTCTTTGAGATAACATCTGCTTAATCACAGTAGGAATTACATTGGAATAATAAGAAAATTGTGGCCCTCAGTCTGAGCCTATTAGTGGCTACACAGAAGTAAGCACCACTTTCCCCTATCTGTTTATTACCTCAGGAAAGCCTTCGTGTTGTGGGAAAAGACTTATTTTACAGAATGCAAAACACTACAATAGCAGTAGCACTTAGACTTATATACCTCTTCTATAAGGGCTTTACAGCCCTCTCTAAGTGGTTTACAGAGTCAGCCTATTGCCCCAACAATCTGGATCCTCATTTTACCAACCTCAGAAGGATAGAAGGCTGAATCAGTCTTGAGTCTGAGAATCGAACTTCCAAACTGTCGACAGTCAGCAGAATTAGCCTGCAATACTGTATTCTAACCACTGCATCTTGTCCGTTTCTCCTGTTCTACTTAATTGCATCCTTATTAGATTGTATGTGTGTGGTTAGAATAGATGTAAGAATGAGCTTACTGCAAGAAGATTCATAAAATTGTTGAATAAAGCAAATGTTCACAGAATAAAACTCTTCATACAGAAGTACTCTTATTCCCATTACTAATTTCAGATATGGTTTTAAATAATTATAGATCAGTAATATATCAAATGTGTTACATATAATTCAAGCAAATGCTTCTTTACTATAAAGGTATAGTATAGGTGGTACCAGGCTCAATTGTAGTAGCTGTGAGAAGGATCTTGAAGTTCTAGTGGACAATCATTTAAATATGAGCCAGCAGTGTGCCAAAAAAGCCAACACAGTTCTAGATTAACAGAGGGATAGAATCAAGATCACATGAAGTGTTAATACCACTTTATAACATCTTGGTAAGACCATACTTGCAAAAAAGCTGTTGAGACTCTGGAAAGAGTGCAGAGAGGAGAATGGTTGCTATAATTCAGTATGTCTGGTTAAATGAAAAGAAGGAGTACAGATGACATGATAGCAGTGTTCCAGTATTTTGGGGATTGTCACAAAAAAGAGGGAGTCAAGCTGCTCTACAATGCTCCTGAAGGCAGGACAAAAGGCAATGGATGGAAACTAATCAAGGAGAGAAACAACCTTGAACTAAGGAGAAATTTCCTGACAGTTAGAAGACTTAATCAGTAGAACAATTGCCCCCAGAAGTTGTGAATGCTCCAACAGCGGAGGTTTTTAAGAAGACATTAGACAACTATTTGTCTGAAATGGTATAGAGTTTCCTGTCTGAGCAGGGGGTTGGACTAGAAGACCTCCAAGGTCCTTTCCAACTCTGTTATTCTATTCTATTCTATTCTATTCTATTCTATTTTAATAAATAAGCTCTTCCTGTAGAGAAGCCAGATGTTACCTTTTAAAATTTGATTTTCTAAGAATAATATTTCAGTAATTTAATTTGTTTCTGTTACTTATATGCTGTTTGCAATTGACTCTAAGCAGTAGTTAGCAGAAGCATGTGTATGTGCAGTGGACTGTTTATTTTCCAAAAAAGAAACTTGCTTTGGCAATAAAGAATACACCAAATAATTTAATAGGCTTCAGTATGGAGTCAAGGGAGTCAAACTACTCTCCAATGCTTTTGAAGGCAGGACAAGAAGCAATGGATAGAAACTAATCAAGGAGAGATTCAGCCTAGAAATAAGAAGAAATTTTCTGACAGTGAGAACAATCAACCAATGGAACAGCTTTTGCCTTCGGAAGTTGTGGGTTTTTCATCACTGAAAGTTTTTAAGAATAGATTAGGCAACCATTTGTTTGAACTGGTATAGGGTCTCCTGCTTGAGCCAGGAGTTGGATTTGATTACCTACAAGGTCCCTTCCAACTCTGTTGTTGTTGTGATTTATTATTATTATTGTGCATCGCACAGTCTGCCAGATTGTTTGTTGTTGTTGTTGTTAATGTTGTTGTTATTATTATTATGTCTTTCATGATTCTTCAGAGTTCTGTCGGGCATGGGTTTTCAAACTTTTTCAAGCTGTAGACCTCAAAACATGTTGCTACATGGAAGACCCTATTCCCACAAATTCAATTAATTACTAATCGATAATTCATGTAGGATTGTAGGCCTGTGCAGCAGATATTCAAAATATAA
>JANHFO010004406.1:60004-77734 GCA_032468095.1 Pareas carinatus
AGACCTCCCCGATAATAAGGCCTCAGACTTCTGGTTCTGGGTGGCCTCGGTGGAAAAATAAGGCATCCCCTGAAAATAAAACCTAGTGCATCTTTGGGTGCAAAAATTAATATAAGACAGTGTCTTATTTTTGGGGAAACATGGTACAGAAATTTGCACAAATGGCAACAGAACTTTGATGGCTTTGCCAGACAGTAGTCTGGACATGTAACACAGACCCTCTGGGAATTATAAAAATAAACTGACCGCTTGATGGCAAAAAGAAAGAAGGAAGTTGCCTTCTCCTATGCTAACCATTTTTACAAAATTAACTCCACTGTCCAGGATTACATACTGCAATAATCCCTAAACTAATTTCACTAGTTGGGTACTTACAATGCTAAGCCAAAACCTAGCAAATCACATTTTATTATAAGTACCCATTCAACCAATCAAACAAGCCCTTACGCCTGAACTTTCCCGCACTCCTAGAAAGAGGAGATCTATGTGGCCATTTCTCTCCCACCTGAGCAGCGCAAAGAGACGTGTGTCTCCTCTAGCCCTGCCTGCCAAATTGTTTGGCTGCTTGGACCCTCCCACTTGCCATCTTCGCTCTCTCCGACTGACAGTACCCGGAAGCGCTACTCAGCGCCTTCCAAGCATACTGAGCGGGCGGCCGGACAGCCATGGAGTTCTCAGAGAAGTTGAGAAAGTGACTAAGCAAGGCAAGCGGCCAAAATGGGAGAAGGAAGCTTTTGAGAAGCGCAAGCCACTGGAAGCTCTGGTTTCTGTGCTCAGATTTTGGAACCCCTTTCCTGGCTTGAAGAGGGGAGAGGGAGCGACTGTCTGAATCTATTAAATCAATGTTTTTCAAACTTGGCAACTTTAAAATGTGTGGACTCCAACTCCCAGAATTACTCAGCCAGCTTTACTTGCTGCATTCCCCCGCTGCACACTGCCAACCTGTCTGCAGACCCCCCTGGAAACTTGCCACAGACCTCAAGTGGTCCACGGACCACAGATTGAAAACCTCTGCAGTAGGGAAGCCATCAATTACTACTGACAGAGAACAGAGATTACCAAAACTTAAATAATTGGAGACAATTTATAACTCAAAGCACTTTGATTTCTAAGAGACTTAAAAGCTAGGAACTGGAAAGGCTGAAGGAAAATCTACTACTTTGTGAATTTAACTAATTATTATAATTTCACCAGAAGCCTTCCTCATTATCCCTCTTGAAGTGTAATTGGTAAGCTACACTGAAGACAGGGATTTTTCAATGTTATTTCATTCTCTAGCAATTCTGTAAAATATGATCACATCATGAATGTATGTATGTACCGTGTTTCCCCGAAAATAAGACACTGTCTTATATTAATGTTTGCACCCAAAGATGCACCAGGTCTTATTTTCAGAGGGTGTCTTATTTTTCCACCGAGGCCACCCAAAACCGGAAGTCTGGAGCCTTATTATGGGGGAGGTCTTGTTTTCAGGGGATGCCTTATATTTCAGTGAGAGGCAAAACTTTAAGTAGGTCTTATTTTCGGAGGATGTCTTACTTTCGGAGAAACAGGGTAGCATTTTCCTACAATATGGTTGTAGTAATTCAATTAAAAGCAACAATATCGTATTACAATATTATGAATATTTATTAGTATGACTCAGATGATAGGAAATTGAACTATTTCAAGTAAATAAATTAAGTAAAGGACTGGTCTTCATTTGTATCCTATTAAATTACAGGTAATAAAGAAGCAAAGGAAGTCCTGGGGCCTGAAGCTCAATCAAATGAATCTGAATGTCCAGGTATTGTCATCAAATTCCTTAATTTTATTTCTAGTGTTTAGAATATTCTTCAGGTTGGTAGAATTATGTGTTTTTGAAAAAGAAAATTACTTCTTTTCCACTCCCCCTGGGGGGGGGTTGGTGATTTTCTACATGCACTGCACTTAATGATTTAAACTATGGATATACAGTTACTGAAAATGACCGGATTAGGCTCCCAATAGTGCAATTTGAAAGTGTTGCTGATAAATTATTCACAACAGTTGCTTCCCTTGACTACAGTGCCTCTGCAATTTCTTTGCTGTTATTCTTAGCAGAGCAGTGGATAAAAATTTATTTGGGTTCTGTTGTAAGATTATAATGGAAGATTGTGATGAGCCACAGCAAGGGTAACAGCTACCCTTTTTGTTTTAGATTTGTCCTTAGCCATGTACTTAAAATTACTTGATATGACAAGAAGACGTTTTAAATATTATAATTCATCTTTTAATCATATGAAAAATATTGTTTTGTACAGTTTAAAATTTTATACTAGCAGTGTATCATAGCTCTCAAGTAAGTATCATACGTCTCTCTGATGCATATGATTACCTAGAACTTCTATGCACCTTGAAAACTGTTGTTACTGTCAAAGTCCTAGATGTTATTTAAAAGTTCAATGAACAAGCTTAAAAAATGGAAAATAAAGCAAAAAAAATGAGAAATTATTTTACTGCAGTGCAGATTTGTATATGTATTAAAAAGAATGTGCTATGCAAATCAATGTACATTTGTATTATGATACTATAATGGTTTTTCATAATTTCTCTAGATATAATGGCAGCTGCTAAGATTAATTTTAAATTTGCGATAGCCATTTCTGAAAACATGGAGACAAATGCAACAAAACTATTTTGGCAGCTTTCAAACTTTCTCCTTTTAAAATATATGGCAATAGAACAGTACATACAAATAGCATTTAAAAGTTATAGGGCAACAAAATATATTCAAGTCAATATATATTACATCTTGGGAAACTAAAGGAAACTCTCAGGTGGCCAATCCAATTTTGTGAGGGATCCCTGTATCCAGGATGGAGGCAGGAGGAAGACAGTACATTGTCCCCGTCAAAATATCCTATGATACAGGTGATGCTCCAGCATAATCTTTATTTCAAAGAATTACCCAAAGTTCCAAATGGAACTTATAAGCTTTTTTAGAAAATAAAATAAGGGCTACTGTAGCTTTCTTACTTTGTTTTTGTTTTTAGAAGTGTGTCCAACTGTCTAGAAAATGAAGAAAGATGATAAGGAACAAGTTGTAGGAGAAGAGAGATAGAGGAGGTGGCAATTAGTGTCTGGTTAGACCATTAGCGAACATGATGGGGCTAGAGAAGTTGCCTTTTTAAAGGTCAATTTTCCGTATTCTATAGACTCCTTTCCCACTTGACCGATATCTTTAAGAATAAAAGTTCTCTGCATCAAATCAGCTCATGGAACACTTTATTAGATCCTTTTGCAATTTTCACTGTGTCCAAAGAAATGATTTTTAAAAAGTAATTCAACATCCCGAAGTGTAGTTTAAAGGGAAACGCCTGTTTAATTCAAATGTATGTTTTAAGAATGGAAAATATACTGAAATTTACATTTCAAATGAAATTGTAAATTACTATAATATACCGTATTCTAATATACAGATCTTGCTTGAATGTTGTTTAAATTGTGGAGATAAATATTGCACGTTGGAACGCCTAAAATAATTTCTCACCATTTTTTATTTTTTATTGCATTCTCAGCCATGTACTCAGCCAGGTGCTACTTTGAATTTAAAAAATCAACTTAAATCACATTCCTGGAAATGTGGTAAAAGTTTGACATAGCCAATTAAATTTGATGGATAATAATGTTTATCAAATAAAGTCCTATTCAGAGTGAGACAGATTGCTCATGAAGCATATTTTATGAAAGTATGAATACTTTTTATACATAATAGATAAAGGAATTATTTCCCTGCCCAGTTGTGTTTTGCACCACGTTTAGTAAGTGTTCAATTCCTTCAATTCCCCCTGCCTTTATTTTCTTTTGCTGAATTTATGCTACTGAGTCATTCTGTACTTTTCTATTTTTTTTGTCATAGTCTTGTTTATAGGACTAAAAAATGTAAGCTCAGAACATCTACCTTTTTTGTCTGGAATTTCATCTAACTATTGTCTGATCTATTAAATACCATGTAATAATTGCAAAATATAGCAGGTTCAGGGTAAAAAAATCATGCTTTTTCAAAAATAAAATAGTTTTTGGGTAACTAGGGGAAGGAGCCTCATCCAGAACTCTACATATATTATTGCATCTATAGCTCTTTAAACATTTCAACTGTCAAGGTAGAGATTAAAATGGTGTAAGTAGAGAATATGATGGGGATTGTATAGAAGTGATCTGTATATCCAACTATAGCATGTTAAAATAAGCCTTGGTAAAATGCTAAAATTTTAAACCTGATTGCCAGAATCTACCTCTGTACTTTCATCTCATTGTTTACAGATATCAAATGTATCTGAGGTTGGTAAAAGCTATCATCTTTAATATCAGGAGTGTCCACAGTGAAGGTAAAAAGTCAAGCTTTCAGCTACAACCATGCAATTGAAGCCCCTCTCCTTTTTAACATCTGTTGGGTGTTAAAAGGACAGCACTTTGATTGCATTATTGTGGCCACTGTCTTGACTTTATTGACACACAATACACAGCCACCTTTGCAATATGTTAAATAGCATTTTGTTATTTCTTAGTCTTAATTGTTATTAGCCATCTTGAGTACTCTGCTTATAAATACACAATAAAAATAAATAAAGATTATCAATCCTCATTTTTAGTAAAAGATGAATGTGATTCTGATGCAGAAAATGAACAAAATCATGACCCGAATGTTGAAGAATTTCTGCAACAAGAAGATACAGCAGTTATTTACCCTGAAGCACCTGAGGAGGATCAACGGCAAGGTACACCTGAGGCTAGTGGTCAAGATGAAAATGGTAAGCACTGTTTCGATTTTTGTAATTTTTAAAATTGTATAATTAGAAGCAGGTCTGTAATTTCTAAAATAGTGTAATTAGAAGCAAGAGCCAAATAAGTTGCATTTCAAGCAGTGTTTTTCAAATTTGGCAACTTTAAAATGTATGGTATGCTGGCTGGGGAATTCTAGGGGTAGAGGTCCACATATTTTAAAATTGCTATGTTTGAAAAACATTTATCTAAAGCTATACAAGCCAAGTATATAAGCATTGCATCTCTATATTATCTAACAAATAATCCTTTGAGGTTCATGTTTTCAGTTCCAACAACAATCAACACTAAACAGAAAAGAAGTTTGAGGGTGAGGGGAAAGTGAACATATACAGAGTTAAATCAAATTCTCCTACAGACATACAGGTTTTAAATATATATTCTGTTTCTATTACTGTGCTTATTTCAGAAAAGCAGAAAAAACAGCTAACTTTGAAAACAAATGTATTTTACCCATGCCTAAGAAAAAAATTATTATTATTTTGGTTAAGAATTTTTATTATTGTCAACAACAAACATAAACAAATAAAAACAAGAATCAAACTTGACAGAAGAAATGGCGAAAAAAATAAACCCCACCACACTTACTAGAATACTCTATTCCTGCCCACTCCGCTCCCATTTTCTTCTTGTTTAATATCCAACTTTGGGCTAAATCAAGTATAATATAGAGAATTAATAATCACAACTTTTCAGATTTTTTTCTCTGTAAGTCCACCATGAATGAGAATTCTCACTTCAGTACTTACCTCTTTGCTTGCATCAGCTGCTTAACTGATTTGTTCCAATGAAACTGTTCTATACTCTATTGAATAATAAATTGCATACTTGATAGATACTTTGAGAAATTAGCTTTGGAACACTATGTCCATCAATTCCAATATTCTGGAGAAAATTAGGCCCCTTTTTCACTTGGTTAATTTAAGAAGTGAGGTTATTAGGCATTTCAGTCTCAACGTCTTTTGACTCTTACCTATAAGACTATAGACAGAGTCCTTGTCAAATGCTGTATCTACTATATTTTGGATATTATTAAAATTAATGATTTGTTGCAGTGATACATTTCACTAAAAATTCAGCACTTGTATGGATGTCATGATGAAAAAGTAATTAATTATCATAAGGTATTATGAAAGTAATGTTACATAAAAAGCATATAAGAGCAACATAGTTAATAATGGTAATTGGGACTGCAATATTACTAAGTGATATGGTTGTAAAACATATTGTGACCACAGTGCTTAGCAACAAACAATTTCAGCACTCTTCATTACCATCGTTAGAGCAAGAATTGCAGATTGTTAAATCCCAGGCAATTTGCAAGCAGGCCAAGAGATAAGTGGCTATTGCCAGACGGGGAGGATGCAAGGCACTTCACAAGTGCATGGGAGCAGGGATAGGGAAGAATGCAAGCCACATCAGATCACTTACAATCTTCCCTGCCAGTTCCCATTGACTGGCAATCATGTGAGTGGGGCACTGCAACCATCATGTGAATCAGTTGCCAAACACCTGGATTATGATCTCATGACCACATGAATTGAACTTCAGAAGTCAGTCATATATACCTCTAATTCAGTGTTGTAACTTCCAACAGTTGCTGAAAAAGCAGCCATTAACTTATGTAAACTTTTCAGAAGAAAGTTTTTTTTAATATTTTGAACTGGTATATTTTCTAACTATTGAGTTAAATACTATTCATCCATTTCTTGAGTCAGCATAAAATTATATAGGCATGACATTTGCTTTCCCCACAGCTGAAACCTCTCCTGGCTCCATAGTTTTGATTCTAAATAGCTGTAGAATGAAGTTGTCCTAACAGGCAAAATATGTGATTTGGTTCTTCAGTGTTGTTGCCCTCCCATTTAAACACCTTATTAACCATTCAGAAAAATATCTATCAGTCCAGGCATTGAAGCAGGAACCTAAGTGGGTTTGTCACCAGGACAGGCAGGAGCTTTGCCCCAAATATATCTTGATAAGTAATGTGTTAAGTCAATTTTTCTCATTGGTGATAATAGCAATAGTGCTTAGACTGGTATCATTTCACAGTGCTTTACAGCCATCTCTAAGTGGTTTACAGAGTCAGCATATTGCCCCAACAATATGAGATCCTCATTTTACTAACCCTAGAAGGATGAAAAGCTGAGTCAACCTTGAGTCAGTGAGAATCGAACTGCTGGCAGTTGGCAGAATTAGCTTGCAATGCTTCATTCTATAGCTCTTCAGTAAACTAGTGTACTTGTGGTTTTTTTCACAACAGCTTGGAAGTGTGACAGTATTTCAAATCAATCTGTTCAGCTTTTAGAGAAGAAATAGAGAATAGAGAATGGTATAAAGAAGATATACCATTCAGGAATAGGCAACTGTTCAGCTGTCATCACTCCTATAGACATCAATTATCACTAATTTTGCTATTTGATCTGCAAAAAATTATTTTATGCTTTTAAACTGAGTTAAATGATAGAAGACTTGAATATACAGTATCTGCGCAGCTTAGATAGATATGTTTTACCACCATTTGGTCCTTTATAAACTGACTAGAAGTGAACTGATGAAAATAAAAAGGCAATTTTGAAATAGACTGACTTTACTAATAACCAACAAAATAATGCTTTGTTGTTCTCATTCAGGCACACCAGATGCATTTTCGCAGCTGCTCACATGCCCTTACTGTGATAGAGGGTATAAACGTTTTACCTCTCTGAAAGAACACATAAAATATCGCCATGAAAAAAATGAAGATAACTTTAGTTGTTCCTTATGCAGTTACACATTTGCATATAGAACACAACTTGAACGCCATATGACATCACATAAATCAGGAAGAGATCAAGTGAGTAATGAATTCTGTGGTCATTCTGTTCAATACTAGTAATTGCTTTAGATGGATTTCATTTTGTTTAAATTTGAGTCTGACTTTGTACACAAATGTTTTTTCTTATAGCAGTTCATGTTTTATGCACAGATCAGTCAGTGTTATAACAACTTTTTGGACTGCCAAGATTTGTAAAAATTTACCTTGTTTTCTGTAAATCTATGTACATATGTACGTATGTTCTGTAAATCATTCTGTGACTAATCATTTTCATCCAAGAATTTGCTTTATGCAAAAAAATAAGTCACTATTGTGATTTATCTCAGGTTAATCAATTTGCACTAAAGATCTGGAAAGATTCCAAGACTTATTGAGACCAAAACTGTTTGAACAGTTCCCACCAAAACTCCTTTCTGTCCTCACCATGTTGCTGTATCTATCCTCTACTTACTTCTGTAGTGCTATTAAGTTATCACTGCTACTATGGGGCCAAAATGAGCCTCAACATCTTGTTCAATCTTCTTATCCAAACGGAAAAAGGACCTCCTAACAGTAGAAACAAATAATTGACATCATATTTTGTGCTGAGACTAGTGAAGAATTCTCAGCTCTAGAATGATGGTTAACTTGGAAACATCCTTAATATGTGCAAAATTACAAAGAATGCTGAATTTTGTAGTGCTGTGATTCATTCTCCCTCTTTATCTGCTATGATAACATTATAAATCCAGCTACAGAAAATATGGAGAAAATGGTTTTACTTTTCATACAATGGGACATAAAATAAGGAAGAAAGTATTTTGAATAATGTAATGTTTCAGTGTAAGACTCTAAAAATGTATGAGCACATCTGTCAAATTATAATTTAAATTATAAAACCTGACATTATAACACCAAACTTTCTTTTTTCCACTGGATTCGTGTTTTACTTTATTTGAATTATTTTCAGAGAATATAAGTCTAACTCATACAGCAAAAACTGCAAAATGAAGAATAAAAAATACATTGCAGATTATAATGGCCTGTAATATTGCTTGAAATTAGGAGTATAGAATTTCAAATGACCTGTTAAAGGAGTTCAATGATCTGCATGTATTTCATAATTATTCTGAACTATTAGCTTTTAGAAGGGAAATATTCACACCGTCCAGTGCATTCCCACAGAGAGGGCCTTATCCGGGTACCGTCGGCCAAACATACCTATTCGTCCAGGCCGGGTTGTCCTAATTCCAATTGTTCCTCTTTTTCTGGGTTATTTTTATTAATTAGTTGTGGGGTTTTGGAGCTTTAAATTTTAATAGTTTTAAAATTTAGTATCAGCCCTGTTAATATTTTATTTTACTTGGTTTTTAGCTTTTGTATATGTTGTATTTTTAATGACTGTTCACCGCCCCGAGTCCTTTGGAAGGAGGGCGGTATATAAATCTAAATAAATTAAATTAAATTAAAGAGACTTTTCCCTGAAAGGCAGAATATGACTATTTTAATAAACAATTAAAATGGTAAACAGCTGTGGACAAGTTTATGTAATCTGAATAACCTAGTATATTGTTTCTATAATAATACATTAACAGAGCATATCTAAAATGCAATATATGCACATGCTATGGATTTCTCCACACTAATGGGGAATAGATATGGAAAGGGCAAGAAAAGAGCCAAGTGACTAATGATTTTGTGACTTGTCTCTACTTCATTTATACTTTCAACTGGTTTAGTGACTAGGTTAGTTCAGAGTTCAAGAAGAATTATGGTCTATACATGGGCCTGACCTGAAACATTGATATGCTGGTATCATATATAAAGGCAGCTATGGTAGTCAATTGTTGATCTGGAAGCCCTGAGTTGCTGATAGCCATAGAGATCATACAATAAAAAATTATGCTATGGGTGTGTTACTATAACCAATCTCAATAAAAGTAGTTTCATCATTTCTGTGGAATTGATTTCCTGATCTGACCCATCTAGAGGAGCTGAAACTCACTGGAAGTACATATCTGCAGTGCATGACTCAGATCTTGTCCAAGGCAATAGTCCAGGCAGATCTCCTATGGCTGCACAGTGCCCTATGCAGTCATCAAAACTCTCATTAGGAGCCTTTCGAATCACGGGGTGCATCCTTAAGTTTCTCAGAGCCTCTAGCCATTCACAGCTATCTGTCTGGCCAAATGGTTTGGCTCTGAATACTACTCACCCTTCCCAGCATCCAATTATGTTTCAGATTAACGTCACTTCCGTAACCTTGATTCCTCCTTCATTACTGTATCCCTTACTACACTTTTACACTTCCACTGTCCCACTTAATCCAATGAATCCTATACCCTACTTTTCTTCTTTCAGTCTTCAAAACTTTCTTCCATATTCCTTAATCTATCTGTCATATCCTGTTCCATCCTCAAATTCTCTTCATTTTTTCCTAAATTCCCAGCTTCAGTGTTCTTATTCATTTTACCACAGCTTCCTCTTGAATATCTGAACCCTGCCTTGTCTTACAAATTCAAGCCTCTGACCTCATCCTTGAAATCACAACAGTTGCTAATCCAACACACCTTCTTCGTTTCTTACCCAATTTACCACCAGCCTCCAAAGTCTCTATGTTCCTGTTTCATTTCGCTGCTTCACTTTTTTCTTGTAGCTTATTTAGCCTTGCCAATGGCCTTTGACCCCAAAGTCCAGATTGTATACAAATCCTAGCCAGGATTGGAAGAGGCAAATGTCCAGTTTCATATGTAGATTTATTCAAAATATGATCCGTCATTAGAAACCATCAGATGGATTGATGTTTCATTTAAGAGAATGTCAGTTAAAATATCATACCAATTTGAACTTCTACAAAATATTAACTAGATTAAATTTATCTGCAAAATAAGAGTAATTACTGAAACCAACACTTAGTTTTATCTATATTATTTCACTTTACGAACACTTAAGTACAATGTGTTTCTGAATCCTGACATGAATTGAACAGCATTTATTTATGTAGTACTCCATTACTTTCTTCTATTCCACAAATAGATTTTTTGAGTATATCTTGCAGTTGGAGTGTAATTAATTGCCACAAACTGAAAAATAAAACTGCATCCACTGCATAGACAGGATTTTCTTCTACATACTTCATTCTATATACTACCAGACCATAAAATTGCCTATCTGAACCCTGGGGATATTTGAATTTGGAGAAATGCTAAGTTTATTGATTCAGATAATAATGAACTATTGAGCTGGACAGCGTCTTGATACATGGTTGTTGTTATTCAGACACATAAACCATAAACAAACTGGTTTATGAAATATTTTTTACAATACAATGAACTTAGTTAAATACAATTCAATATATGTTTAGCAATATCTTAAAGCAAAAGATAATTATATTTTTACACAATAATAAAAAGTATGTTTAATATCAGTATAGGAGTCAATCTGTACACATATCAATATAGGGGGACATAATAAATCTGATCTAAAACTGAATATTAATGGTAGAGTTATTTTCAGCCTTACCTGTCAAAATATGCCAAGAAATCATTTTAGATATTCTATGGAAGATAAATTAGGAAGGCATTTGCTCAATAGCTGTAATCGACCAACTGTTGCTAATTTCTGAAGAGACATTTATTAATCTATACACCCTAGTACACTTTCTAATACCCCGTGTTGATCTGTACCCCAGAATGTCTAGAACAGGATAAAAGTTATGTTTAAGTTGTCAAACAATCCTGAAATGACAAACTATGAAAGATTTAATAATATCATTATCATTATCTAGTGAATTGAGGGAGCAAACTGGGATCTATAAAACTAGTTTGCACTATAAAATCTGTTTTATTTCATGGACTGCAATTTGGGCTGGTAGAGTTTTTCTCACGTGCATTGTGTTTTGGGGAAAACCTGGTTTAATGGGAAAACTTCTGAATGGAGAAGGACTAAGATCATCCTCTTGAAAAAGTAGTTGTGGGGAGGAGAGGACAGCATGTTTTAGAAGGAGGGTTTGGCAACTCCTGAGAGAACTAGAAAGACACCAAGTCACTAGATTCCCTCTGTGCAGGTTTGTTTCTTATCTTTACTGCCCGCTAGTCTTTTTTGGCATTCATGACATAAGGGAGAGTTTAGCCTCTTCTACCTTATGTAAATGCTTGAGTCTCTGTAATAGGTTTTTTAAAAAGTTTTTCTGTGTGATTCTCCCATTTCCTATAAATCTAATTATAAAAATCCTGCAGAAGGCAGGGAGGTCATCAAAACCTATATTCTATTCCAAAAAAGTGCTATAATTACAGTAACTATAGTTTATAATGATAAAATTATAGTAAAGTTACTTTAATGTTGTTTAGGAATAGTAATTATTAAATTTTGAATGGTACTAACTTTTGAAATAAGATTTATGTTCATTTATTTGGAGAATAATTTGTGACAGTATATTTGTTACTGGACCATCTTGTCTAGAACAGTCCTATGATGTAGATGCATAAAGGAATTCAAGGCCAACAGTAAGAACAAGAAGCATGTAAATGGAAAAATCAATTCAAATTATTAAGAATAATGTTTCTATAATATTTATAATGTTTCTTTATTCAGATTCTTTATAGATAACAGAATGCATTATGGAATTTCCTGGGCATGTAAAATGGCAAAACCATCTCTGCCTGAAATTCAGATAGAGGATAAAGTGATTTTTGTGACTTCTTTATCTAATATGTCTCAGCTAGTTTCCTTCTTGTTCTTTTTTCACAAGCAATATCTTTAATCATCAAATGATTTTAACTCTATTAAAATTCACTGTATGTTATTATAAATAAGAAATTTCTCATACATACAAACTACATTATTCCTATTTAGTCTTCTGATTAATTTTCATATTATGTCTTATAGAGACATGTGACACAATCTAGTGGTAATCGAAAATTCAAGTGCACTGAATGTGGAAAAGCTTTCAAATATAAACATCACTTAAAGGAACACTTAAGAATCCACAGTGGTAAATATCCTGGTATTTTGTTTGTCAGTGTAATGTTTTAACTTTTGTGTCATATCATACATTTTGTCTACTTTGAATAGTTATAATAGAATAATAGAATAAAACTATTCAGTGAATAGTTATAATAGAATAAAATTGTATAAGCAAAATTAAATAGGCAGTTAATGCAATACTGAACAAGTTTAATCTTATCACTTTATGGGTTAAACTGTTGTTGCTTTTACATTTAATAATTGAATAAAAATATATTGTCTATGCATGGGCTATATTATATTTTGAACTCTAATCTACTTCAAGAAAAGTTATATTAATTCACATAAATTTTATATACACCAGTTGTCTACCTTCTTGTCCAAATGATTAAAATTACTCCATGTATAACCATTTATAGAATGTAAAATGCTTTGACATAATTTTCCTTCCAATGAGTTCTTTGCCTCCATCACAGAATGAGCATTATGCCTTCTTTGTATCATTTGTGTTAGATATTATCATTTAAAATGTTTTCACACATGTGTACACCATAATATATTAGTGGTTCAGTTGAACTACTGATATTCACAAGGCCAGTGAATAAATTGGTGTTTCTGGAAGTTTTTCAGAAATATAGATACCTTGTAGAAAAATTGAGAACAACTTCATTATCCATAAAAAGAAGGTGAACTGTGAATATGTAAATACCATTCCTTTTAGAGGGTAGGTTGAGTTGTGTCCATTACAACAGGGTTCCCCAACCCCAGGTCTATGGATCGGCACTGGGCCGTGGCATGCCAACAACCGGGCTGCGCAAACAAGCCAAGCTCCATTGGTGGGATGCAAGCAGCACACAAAGCCACACACCCCTCTGGTCCATGGAAAAAGTTTTTTCCATGGAACTGATCCCTGGTGTCCAAATGGCTGGGGACCTCTGCATTACAAATTTTGAATAGCATGTCAATCAGCCTATATTAATTCTGTATTGGAAAATTTGAAGGAGTTGCTATATAAGTATCAGGGAGGTATATTGGAAGGATAGAGATTTCCTTCCTCATCTGGAATCTTTTATTTATAGAACTCTTTCAGTATTGATTTTGTAAATCCATTCTGTAACTCTAACTATAAGTAACATTTCTACATTATATTGTTTCTTTTTTATATATGTAGGAGAGAAGCCATATGAGTGCCCAAACTGCAAGAAACGTTTTTCCCATTCTGGTTCCTACAGCTCCCATATAAGCAGTAAGAAATGTATTGGGATGGTGCCTGTGAATGGCCGAGCACGATCAGGGATCAAGACATCTCAGTGCTCTTCTCCTTCTCTTTCTGCATCGCCGGGTAGCCCAACAAGACCACAAGTACGACAAAAGATAGAAAATAAGCCCTTACAAGAACAGCTCCCTGTAAACCAAATTAAAACTGAACCCGTGGATTTTGAATTCAAACCTATAGTGGTTGCATCAGGAATCAACTGTTCAGCCCCTTTGCAAAATGGGGTGTTTAGTGGTGGTAGCCCATTACAGGCAACCAGTTCTACTCAGGGCGTGGTGCAAGCTGTTGTTTTGCCAACTGTTGGTTTGGTATCTCCAATCAGCATCAATTTAAGTGACATTCAGAATGTACTTAAAGTTGCGGTCGATAGTAATGTGATAAGGCAAGTATTGGAGAATAGTCACACCAATCTTACATCCAAAGAACAAGAAACAATCAACACTGCACCCCTACAACAAGCTGGACATTCCCTTATTTCAGCTATCAGTCTTCCTTTGGTTGATCAAGATGGGACAACCAAAATTATTATTAATTACAGTTTGGAGCAACCTAGCCCCCTTCAGGTTATACCACAGAATCTGAAAAAAGAAAATTCTGCCCCAAATAACAACTGCAAAACTGAGAAACTACCAGAAGATCTCAGAGTGAAGTCTGAAAAAGAAAAAAGATTTGAAAAAGAAACCAATGATAGCACTTGCCTTTTTCATGATGACTGTCCGGAGGAACCTAATGCACTTCAAGAATCAAAGCACTATGATATCAAAAATTCCGCTCAGCCACCTCAGCTCAGTGGTGCAGAAGTTGAGAAATCTGAATCCTCTGCTTTATCAGAAGCAGGGGAGGTTAACCCATCTCCTGGTCAACCTCCTTTAAAAAACCTTTTATCCCTCCTTAAAGCCTATTATGCATTAAATGCACAACCAAGCTCAGATGAGCTCTCCAAAATTGCTGATTCAGTTAATTTGCCATTGGATGTAGTTAAAAAGTGGTTTGAAAAAATGCAAACTGGCCAGATTTCTTTACCATTATCTGGACAGTCTTCCCCTGAGCCTGAGAAATTAAAAACCTCTATTAATAATGATGACCACACTGGACCTACAGCTGCAAATGAATGCCAAGACAGCCAATCTAATGTTGTAAGTCCTCTTAAAACCGATAAACCACAAACTATACCAACAGGATCAGCTCATGGTGGCTCGCAGCATAACACACCATCCCCATCACCCCTTAACCTTTCTTCATCTAGAAATGCACAGGGTTTCTTGTACCTTAACGAGAGTGTCCAGGAAGAGCCACAAATAGAACCTCTTGACCTGTCATTACCAAAGCAACATGGAGAATCATTGGAACGATCCACTAGTGTTTACCAGAACAGTGCATATTCTGTTCAGGAAGAACCTTTGAACTTAACTTGTGCAAAAAAAGAACCGCAAAAAGACATCAGTATTATAGACTCTGAACCAGTTGTAAATGTAATTCCACCAAGTGCCAATCCCATTAATATTGCTATTCCTACGGTTACTGCCCAGCTACCTACAATTGTTGCCATTACTGACCAGAACAGTGTTCCATGCTTAAGAGCTCTTGCTGCCAATAAGCAAACCATTCTTATCCCACAGGTAACTTATACTTATTCAACCACAATTAACCCTACAGTTCAAGAAACACCAAAACAGATGCAGGCCAATGGAAATCAGGTACCTAAATTTATATTCATTTATATCTGAATATTTCAGTTCATTAGTAATGTTATTAGAAATACCAGATAGAAAATGTAATTTTAGTTTTGCTAATATATGCTACTTTGAGTAATCACATGTGACTGATAAAATTTAAAACATTTTTTACTTCCTGTGTAAATACTTCATACTGTATAAACAGGAATCTTTCATATCACTTCCTGGATGTTCTTTAATTATATCACATAGTCTACAACCAAGAGTGGACAGCTCAAATCAAAACTTCGTGAGTGACGTTGCCATTGTTTCAATCTTATCCATGAACCTGTCTACACTTTGATGTTTAACAGTATAATACACATGTCTAACATGCATTCTACATTGTAATATATTTCTGAAAAGATAATAAAATTTTAAAGATGCATGCTATTATTTTTGAATTTATGCAAGCGATGAACCAGTTAATACTATGTCAAATATTTTTGAAGATGGGTATTTATCAAAAGTATTGCCTGTTTGGTCTATTGGAATGAATGATTGAAAAATGTTTCCATTTGAATAGTAGCAGTATATTGCCATTTTTCTGTTACTGCAATAATCTTCCTCTTTGTTCTCTGCTTCAGTTGTTATATACACCATATATTTTCCTTTAATAGTTTTCAGCATGCCTCATTATTGAACATTAAAAAATATTCATGAAGTTTTGATAGTAAACATAGCATTCTGATTTTATCCACAACATTGTTTTCTTGTCTCGCCAAACAAATAAAAATTGTCAACAGGGCTAAATTAAATCAAATATGGGGATCAGCAGTTGTAATTGTGTTAATTGGGATGTGGCAGGATGATTGGTAAGATGTGTATAGACATCCCAATATGGAGTAAATTGGTGAGGTCTCCATTAATATGCCTTCCCACACTCCTTTTAGAGTGATTTATGGGTACAGTTAAGCTGCCACTTACATGAAATATCTATAGGCTGGTGAGAAATCTGTGGCTTTTCAAATACTGGAACTAAATTGGCTTGCTACCTCAGGTCAGTGGAAATTTGGGTCCACCTGTTTCTCCAATATGTTATGCTGTATAAAAGCAGACATAGTCTATACAGAAACCATCCCAGAACATTCTTGTCTTGCTAAAAGACAAAAAGCGATATATCTGTTTCCATATAATTGTTTTTTGTGGAGTGATATTGTTAGTAATCTTATAAACTCGTAGCCTTTTCTTTATACGAGGGCAATCCATGTAGTTGTCAGTGACAGACACTTGCAGATACAGAACTCATTATACACATTAGAAAACTACAACATTGCATTACTTTGTGACATAATCCTCATTCAAATTGAGGCACTTGTCGTAACGTCTTACAAGGTTTGAAATTCCTTCTGCAAAGAAATCTCCTGCCTGGGAAGGAAGCCAAAAGTTCTTGGGTGTGTGAGTTCACAATGAATTGCAGCTGCTGAAAGTTTTTTCACACACAGAAATCATATTACTGCACGCACTTCACATTTTGCGGGATTTTCTATGGCAGCGTTCATTTTCAATTGATCTAGCGAATGAGTCAACTGCAACACAACCTTCTTCTTCCACTTCTCACTGCCTACTGAACTACTGTGCACAACACAATAGGACGGGCATCGCTATTCCTACCTATTTCTCGCCCATGTGCAAATGGAGATTTATTTCTGAATTGCCCTCTTATATGGAGCTGTTGTCTCATGTATATATGCGAAAGCCATTCCCAATGACTTTTTATTTCACATTCTACTGATTGGGAAATTCTGAATGTCATAGCAAAATTACTCAGATTTTTCATCCATTCAGATTTAGTGCAACTATAGTTATACAATTGATAGAAAGCTAAATGTAAACTTAATTACTAAGGAAAATTCACTTTGCAAATCGCTGTGGTCACATTACTTAAAACAACCTATTACAAAGGTTTTTTTAAGCTTGTTGGTATTGTTAGAACAGAGCAGGCAATTGAAATTTAGCATGGTAGCTAAGCAAACTATGTGATAGAAGGCTGTAAAGATATTTGGTTTAGATAAAGTTCTTTAAACCATCTCATTTAGATGAAGTTCTATTCTGCAGCAGCACTAGCATTACTCTTTCTCAGGTATGCATTGTCAGACACAAATGTAAACATAATTGCACACTGGTGGGAAAAAATATTGCCATTTATCACCATGGCATTTGTGAACAGTCAT
>JANHFO010004407.1:0-10219 GCA_032468095.1 Pareas carinatus
ATGTATTGTTTTTAAAATTGATATCAATAAAACTTTTTCAATACAAGAGATCTCACAATCAAGGAAGGTATTATTTCTGACTTTTATTTAATTATTTGAAATGAATCTTTTCATTTCCCAATCGTTATCATAATCCACTAAACTCTCTATTATTCTTGTATTTACAAAAATGAATCAAGGATTCTAGTCTATCAATAATTGTCTCATTTATCAGGCAGTACTCTGGTTATTTCCACTTGTAATAACAATAGGAATCAAAAGCTTATGTGAGAGGACATTATTCTAACATTTTCTCATAAATGTAATGACAAATGCCTTTGACTTTGTTTCAAAATTATCCAGAGCTAGCCTTGAACTTTTGCTATTCACTAGAAGAACATTATTACTTGCTCAATTAAGATAATCATCTCAGAGCATATTAACTCCTATGACACAAACATTGTATTTATATGTATTAAACAGGAAAAGGTATTAATGGATGATGATTTCTTTTTCATACGAAATGCAAGGAATATATTTTAGAATTTCTCTGCTCTTACACACACATATATCTTTAGCTATATTACTATATCCAATCTTTATTTTTTTTTCTACCCTTGTATTCACCTTTTTGGCAAAATTCTCCCTGTGGCAATATTTAGATAGCAACTTATAGGAAACCAAAATATTTTATATCTCTCCTTACAGCTCCTTGCTCATTAGAGAAAAAGGATATTGCTAGTAACTACTCAAGAATTTAACACATCTCTTACCATTGGCTTCAAGTCTGCACCTGGATAATCAGAAATAAGTTTGTTGCAATGATACAAGTGGGATCCTGTATGACATTAAAATGATGGGTAGACCCTATTTCTTGGTGCTGCTTGGTATATTATTCCTACAATTTCCAGACAAGCTTTATCTGGATTCATAATCAGATAAGGAATGCTTGTGAGCAATATACCAGAATTGCGTTGATCACCAAAAACATTGGACGAAAATAGATATATAGACAGTACTGCAGAAATACTGTATATAAATATAGACAGTACTATAGAACTAAACAGAGCAAAAAGAGAGCTGGTGAAAAATCAAGTCTCAGATTTAGGGTTATCGGTATCTGAAGAGGCGAAGGAGGACACAGACAATTGAAGAGAAAGTTATATGGTAGTAGCAGGGATGCAAGGATAAATTAGCGCTCAAAAATATCTTATTCAAGCAACAATGCCATGTACAAAATGATTAGATATTGACTCCTAGAAAATAAAAATAGGTGGTTCTCATATTAAATTTTGTGATCACTATGCAAAACTGCACTGTGTGTTCTGTCAACAAATAATATTCTAATTTATTTTATGAATTTATTTTCACTGTAAAAAAATATAGAACAAATATCTCAATTTATTTATTAGAGAAATGGTTGGAGGTACCAACAAGTCACTTTTCTTTCTTATGCTTCCTCCACATATTCTATCAAATATTATATCCAATATCTTGACAATGACTGAGAAGAAGCCTGGAACTGGCATCAGCAAAACTCATTAAAACAACTTCATCCTTTTTTCAAGCTTCTACATTGATGCTTTATAAGCATCACATTTATATTGTGGCTACTTTAATGGGTCAATTAGTTAGGTTGGTGGCATGAGTATTAAATTTTCTATTTATATCTTCCCTTTGTATCTGCTTGAGTCTCTGCTTCTGGAGATTTTATGCCTTTTAAGAGATTATTTTAATCTTTAAAATCAAAAGGGAAGCTGTGAGATTTCAGTTTAACTGTATCTCTCTGTACCGCCACTTTCCTTCTGTAAATGATGCTCAAGGACCCCATTTTCATGTACCATCAGAACAAAATGTTATTGTTTGCAGCAATTTTAGACCTGAACCTGATCAATAGACATGTCAGCAGTAACCTGCTTAATCTAATTCTTCCTATTGCCTCTCAAAGCACAGAGTTTGCAATTTTACTGAAGAAGTCCCCACTGACAGGAAATGGTTTGGAAAGTTTACTCTTCAATTGATGGTGATAGACTTATCCTCCAGTCTTTTAGCTGTTTATTCAGCAGAAGGGCCATTCTAAATGTTTTATGAATGGCATTAATGTAAACAAGGCAATTGCAAGTATCTCTGAATATAAAAACCATCAAGGGCAATTGGTTTGGCAACAGAACTGGGAGTTTTAAAACTATCAAGCAGTTGTGCTTCAGAGTAAATTGCATTTATACAGATGTGCCTAGCTAAAATAAACTGCAAAGAGTGTAACAGTTTGTCCCTCCCTTCCTCTTTGTTCTGCTATATTATTCCTCTTTGTAAATACTTTTCTTGGACAACTTATATTTAACTGGCATCGGCTTTTAATACAAAGATCAACAAAGCCCAGTCTATATTGAGTAAATACTACAGAAGTAACACTAATATTTTCTGAAATTTTTTATGGATTTAAAGTGAGTTCTGAAGTTATTAATATTCTGAAGTTACAAAAAAGCATATTTGCGTAGTTTGATGCTTATCCTACATACCGTATTTCCCCAAAAATAAGACACTGTCTTATATTAATTTTTGCACCCAAAAATGCGCCAGGTCTTATTTTCAGGAGATGTCTTATTTTTCCACCGAGGCCACCCAGAACTGGAAGTGCAAGGCCTCATTATCAGGGAGGTCTTACAGTGAGAGGCAAAATTGTAAGTAGGTCTTAATTTCGGAGGATGTCTTACTTTCGGGGAAACAGGGTAGATTTCTTGCCAAGCAAACCTAACATGAAGAAAATTTATTTTCCATTTTTATCTAATATTTGCTTTTTGTGACAAATAGCTACAGAAAAATGAATAGAGGAGACGAATAGTAAAATTCTTTCCAATAAGAGCAAACAAATATCTACAGGTAGTCCTCGACTTATGACTGATCATTTTACAATTGTTTGCATTTATGACAGCCTCAGAATGGGTGCTTTACAGTTCAAAAAATCACCTCTATCAAGTCCCTGAATGTCTGGGTGGACTGGACAGCAATATTTAATCTACCTTAGGTCCATGTATTTTGTCATATGCTAAATAAATAAATAAACCTCTGGCCATCCTATATGGTCACGCTCCACTCGGGGCAGTCATGTGACTGCATTTCATGCACTTGGCAACAATTGGGATGTGTTGCCAAGTTCCCTGCAATCACGTGATTTCGATTTACAATCTTCTCTGCCAGTTTCTGCAGAAAGTCAATGTAGAAGCTGACAGGGAAGTTGGCAAGTGGAAGGAACAGAGCACAGATGAAAGGATTTCCTCTCTCTTCCATGCAAGGAGTGGGAAAAAATCTATTGTGTGCTGGTGGAGTAAACCTCAAATCTGGTGAAACCACTGGCATTTTTTAGGATTTGGGGAGGAGAAAATAGTAGTGAATGCCAGCCTTCTGAGCCTTACCAAATAATGGGATTCACTAGTGTATTTGCCAGATTTGAGAGTTATTCCTCCAGAATACTAAAAAAAAATTCCCTCATTCTTTCTGGGTGCCTCTAGAACAGGTGAACTTGGTAGTCAACAGCTGAAGAACAATGCTAGTAAGTGTACATGAGCCTGGGTGTGGTAGTGCAGAGAGAGGGCTTAGTTATTAAGCCTCAGTGTTTGCATAATGACCACAACAGGAGGACCCACAATTGCAGTTGCCTGAAGTGGTCATGTGGGCAATTTCCTTAACTACTGCTCAATGACTGAAATTCTAGTTCAATTGTAGCCTTAATTGGAGGACTACCAGTTCTTGCCATTGTACCTGATCTCTGGTTGGGGAGACAAAAAGCAGTTTACAATCAGCCCTAGTCAAGAAAGACATATAACCATCCAGACAAAGTTTAGTTATTTATTTTCTTGCATTGGATAGACAGAATCTTGCCAGACTAAACCTTTACTACTTTCAGATAAATTAATGGTGCATGTACTTTGGAAACTTCTAAGGAGTGGCATCCTAACTTTGTTTCTCTGATTCCAATTCAGCTCCAGGCCATGTTGCTCTTCTCTCCCCCCCCCGAATGTGCCCCTTCGTCCTGGGAAACAGCAACTTAACTGAAATCTATAACATCCATTCTGCTTCTGTTCAACAGACAAGGAATTCTAGTTTTGTCCATCAATCAAAGAGACAAGGCTCATAAGTTGCTGTTTAAGAAAAGGAGAGGTAGTCTAAGCCTGAACTGTACATCAGTACAATATATTGTTCCTTGTTTCTTCCTAGCCCTCAGATCTATCTACTACTTTGCGGGGCTCTTTTAGACTGTGAGCTTGAGAAAAGAGTCCATTTTAATTGAGCTGCTTTGTGAATGAAAGGAAGGTCAGAACAATGTGGTAAATACACTATAAATAAACAAGCAAACTGAGTAGTCTCATATTTATTCATATACCTAATAAGTGTACAATTGTTATACAGTTGGGGCTGGCTATCACATCTGGGTTATAAAAATCCACATGGCAGTAAAGAGATCCCTACAAATTTAATTTTAATAGTCAATTTGTATCTTGCTATCTCAAATTTGGTAACCCCAAAGTTGACATCACAAGGAAATCCTTCAAGGATTTCAGAGTTGGGATAGAAAATCTAGATTGCTTCATTTTTCTTTGGAGATTTTTTATATTATGTATAATTTCACATAAAAATTGCAGGAAATATGCCAATGAATTTCAGCTATGTGATTTTGAGAACTCCTAGACGCTCCAGAAAAATAAGGTAGGCCTATAGGAACTGATTCCTTCCTGTATAATATGTAAAGTAGAAACTTCATTCTAAAGACTATATTCATCCCCACCCATTCTTTAGTTCAAGGATATAAAAGCTTTCAGAAGCTGTAAAAACTTGGACTGCAAGCACATCACATCAATTCTTCTCAGAACTAAACAGACACATCACATGTAGCTATAGTAAAGCAAAAACAATTATAAAACAATTGCATGGATCAGGTTTTTTGAATCCATAAGATAAGAAAGTCTTTCAATAAAGTGAAGATCTAGAGCACAATCAACAGTTCTTAATTTACCAGGAAGTAAATAGCTGTTTTGCCACTTAAAATGGAAGGAGAGGGGGACAAAACCTCTTTGTGACAAGCTGAATAGGCACTGTAATATCTTTGCATCTCATATTAGATGGAAATTGAAGAATATTGCATGTGATTTGAAACAAAACAATCACCCTCTTCCCTGAAATGACTTTAATTTTGAGGGACCTTTTTTAAAAAAAGAATTTTCACTTTTGCTCTGTAAAATGCATTGAGGCTTACTTACGGTTTGGTCTTATTTTTAACAAAACTGGCTGACAATTTTAACTGGGGCTTATTTGGGGGGGGTAGGGCTTATATTACGAGCATCCTGAAAAGTCATGCTAGGGCTTATTTTCCGGTTAGGTCTTGTTTTCAGGAAAACAAGATATATGATTCTTGTAAGAAAGATTTACAAAAAGATAAATATGGAATATAGCTCAGGTTTGTATCACATACTTTTCATCTACTCCATATCCTGTTCTGCTACTAATCTGAATATCAGTTGGTCACAATGTATTTTCTCTAGTCAATATTTGGGCTATCCAATAGACCTCCCTTTAGCAGTGGCTATCATAATGGAGACATATATTAGCAATGTTTAAGCATATTCTTTCTAGATCAGACAGTTTTCAAAGTGCCTGGAGATTTTAATACAACCTGTAATATAAAAAGATTGTCTTCCCTCTGGGCTTTAGTGCATGAGACAATTTTGAGAAACAAGTCAAGTACAACAGTTGACCAAAAAAGTATTTATTTGCTGTTTAATCTGAAAATACAATTAATAACTTTCAAATATAACAAACCTTTAAAATCATCCATCTTTTTATCATTGGAGAACAAGAGCGAAGCTGTTGAGAGAAAGATGAACTTTGCTCAAAGCACTAAGCTGGAATTTAAGGTCAAGTAGCCCTTAAAATTATTTTCCCTAGTAATTTAGTCCTTTAAATTACTTTAAATTACTATTTTACTATGAAAGTTAGTAATACTAACTTTATCTTTCCTTTCTTCTCAATTTATATGGATGTTTAACTAACTGTTGCAATGTGAGTCACATGATGTTCTCACTTTAGAACACACAGAATCCTTGCTTAATGGCAACGGCCTGGACTGTGGGAAATCCTGTTGCTAAGCTACATGATCATGTGACACTGCACTTCATGACTGCATCACTTAGCAATGGCAATTTTCATCCCAACTACTATTGTAAGCTTACTTTCATGCTTAAAGTGGGACTACAACTCACAATATCCTGGTTTTTAGGTCATCACCTTAGTTACTACTAAATAGGCTCTTGGTTTTAATTTTAAAGTTTTTAAAGTTAGTTTTATACTCCTTTCTGTGCAGAAGTATCCAATATCTTCAGGAAGCTACAGCCTATAATTCAATAGTTCACCACTGGCATAGTTGTACATACACTCAGCTCTTCTTAACAACTAAAAATTAAGTCTTATCATTTTTTTTCTTTCTTTCTTATCAATTTATATGACTGTCCATGTCACAGTTGTGATTCTGGACAGCTGATACAGAATTCAAATCAAAAGCATACAATGACCAATTTAGAAAAACAATGTATCAAATACACAGTAAGAATAGAAGTGCTAATCTAAATAATTTGCAATCTCTACTGATGACATCATGATATTTTATTTCTAATTACACAATCAAAATTTATTTTTCAATGCTATCCATTCCTATTTCAATTCATGTATTTCCTTCATTTAGCTAAGTTTAAATGCAGACAGTACAATAGTCCTCAGAGAAAAATTCAAAATCCTGTTATGAACAACCACATTCATAGTATTCATTTTGGTTACTGAAGTAATTTGAAATGAACATAGGTCAAGTTGCATGTTTGTATGGGATTATAACAGCTAATTGAAAATTTATCCCTCTTTTCCCATCTTTCTTTAATACAAAGTGTTCTAACAATTATTTACAATATAAGCTTGTGAAGAGAAGGAAGGACAGTGCTGTCTATGAAAACTCTCTTCTCATATTGCTAGGGCGAGGTTGCTTCTATAACTTAGCCTAGAATGATGCATGCATTAAAAACAACACATTTTATGCACATTTTATAAATTTATTTATTTTCTCCACAATAACTGGGTGATATAGGTTGGGCTAAAAAATAATGATTGTACCTATTGGTGCAGTTGTTTTTTTGATCAACGAACTCTGAAGAGCATCCAGAAGTTTCAGCTGGTGCAGAACATAGCTGCACGGGCAGTTTTTGGGTCCCACCCCAGGGTGACCCATGATAGATCACTATTCTGTGAGACACACTGGCTGCCAGTTTTCATCCAAGTCCAATTCAAGCTCCTGGTTATCCCTTTTAAAGCCCTTCATTGCATGGATCTAGGCTATCTGAGAAATCGGCTCACCTCAATGGAATTAGCTTGTCCCATCCATGCTGGCAGAAGGGGCACATTGCGAATTTCATCAGACAAGAATTCTCGCTGGTGGGATCCAGAAGAAGAGACTATTCTGCAGGTGGCTCCTGTCTTCTGGAACATCTCCCATCCCCTGTGGGTGTGTCTTCCTCTCCCTCTCTCCCTTTGATCTTCCAAAAGGCTTTGAAGACATCTATAGCAATTAGAACCTAGAGCCCAAATCGGAGTGTGGTATGTTGGAGATGACTCCTCTCTGTGCATACTTTGCTCCTTCTCTCTCCATCCTGCATAGCTTTATTTTAATCCAATTTTTAAATTTAAGATTATTATTTGGTTTAATGTTATTTTATTAAATGTTTGTAAAGTCACCTAGAGTCAATGAGTGGCATACAAGTTTGATAAATAAATTGTCCTTCTAGTATCTTCTCAAGATGTTTTTGGTGAGCTTCACTATCCTATGCTTTTGTCTTCATAATGAGATATATATCTGCATATACACTGAATGGCAGCAAGTCTCCCAATAACTCCCAATATTCCCTTGTCTGTTTAGAATATATAAATGTAAGAGTGATTTTATGTGTCAGACATTCACACTGAATAAATGGTTTTCTTTTGCAGTGTTTCCCCTTTCCACAGATTCTTCAGTTTGTTTGCAGATTTATTAAAATAAATGGTTTTCAGATTAAACAAAGTCATCTATGATTCATTTCAGTAGCTAAAGTTTTTATTAATTTAAAAAAACCTTGGGTTAAAAACAAGTAGCAAGGATTTTAATGAGACTTAAACTAAATTATGAACACTCTATTTCCCTTCTTGTCCTCCTCATGGCATTTTCCTTCATTATTTATTGTAAGGTCTTTTTATAAGTTATAAATCAAGTGCAAAATCTTTGTGATTACTAAAACACTGGATTAAAGGTTTAGCCATAGGGGGAACCTCAGATATGAAGATAAAACATATTGTGCTTTTATTATATTTGAAAACTCTGATATCTTTTTTCTCATTTGAACATAGTAAATAGAGTAAGCTCTCAATAGTTTCCACCTTAGTACATAATAAGGAAAAAAGTTTTGTCTTTAAAATATCTCTTTGAAATTTTCTAAATCACTTAAAAAAGTTACTGCCTTATTGCATTTGACACATCATTCTCCCCATCCCCACGTTCTACAACATAGGTATGTTGGAAAATATACAAGATTAAAAGTTACTTTTTATAGGTATGATGAGATAATTTAGCAACATTTAATTTGCTAAATGGAACAGTTTATTTAAAGATATCTTTAAAGAATAGAAACTAAATCCCTTCCTGCTTGATTATCAAGTGGTATTGCTATGAATTAATATATGATTTCCCACTTTAAAATTTTTATGTCTTGGTGTTTTTTCTTTTTTGATTCTTTTTATTTTTCTGGTAAACAAATAATTTTACAACTGCAGTTGTAAGTACAGATTAACATAGTTAAACAATGTTTGATTGTCAGTGATATGGGTCCCTATTAGCTAAAACATGAGAATAATAGTTGGGGTTTTCAGAAATAAGCTAAGATAAGATTTATATCTTTTTTTACTTAGGTAGAATGGCTAATATCAAAGTAAATACCAGCCTATGAAGGATGATAAATTATTAGACATTTAATTGATACTTGGTTCAACTTCTACCCTAAAAAAAGTATCCACTTTGCAATTTTTAAAGTTTAAGTGTCTTACCTCTCATTCTAAAGAAGTTATCCTTGGTCAGCTAAAATCAGTCAGACTAAAGTCCATTAAGTCCTATTTGGTATTGACATTGGTTATTCAGAGACAGACATACTCCTAATTGTTTCTTGGCTTCCTACATATCTGCCAACTTTTCCTAAACTATCTGAGGATAATCTATGAACAAGTATCCTCTAATGTACACATTTGTTCTACAAAGTGGGCAGAGTTCCTATTAAAGAATGAAGACAGAAGCTAAGTCATATAAATTCACTATAGACCTCTCCTGTATATATATTATTCATTTTCTTTGACATTCTTTTATAAATTATATCTTTGTTTTCACAATGTGTATGGGTTTTTGCTTCGATCTTGCAAAAATATTTTTATTTAAAACTCTCAGTTAACTATTAATCATTTTCAACAAGAAATGTTAGGCTGAACAGTTACGGCTGTTAGGCTATAGGTGCC
Source organism: Pareas carinatus (assembly GCA_032468095.1). Taxonomy (NCBI): domain Eukaryota; kingdom Metazoa; phylum Chordata; class Lepidosauria; order Squamata; family Pareidae; genus Pareas; species Pareas carinatus. Next base: position 9,547 of record JANHFO010004407.1, read on the forward strand.
AACATCCGTAAAAAACTTGGCTGGTCTCACAAACATTGCAACACTAGAGCATTTGGCAAGAAATAATGGCAGTGTCCATTATCTATCCCAGAATAACACAAAGCAAAATGGTCTTCAGGACATTCTGAAAAAATGAAAGGATAGTAATCAAGCCTCCAAAATGTATTTTCCTCAGAGAAATGTATGAGTTAGAACACAAATGGTGTAAGAAAAATCAGGCAATTCATAACTTTCTATGTCAGATTAATGAAAACTGAATCAAAGAGTAAAGTGAATTAAATCGTAAATTGACATAGTATTTTCTGAAATGGATGAATTCCTTTCATACAAAACCAATACATTTTACACCACTTTGATAAATAAGTCTTCTTTATGCCATTTTTTCTGCAGAGCACTTAGTTGCTTGAAATTATTGTGTAAATATGTAAGAGAGCAATGTCAGATTGGTGGTTTTTCCCTGAATTATATTTAAATTACCTAAAGCATTCATTCCTAATCTTTATGCCTCAAGACAGACATGAAAGTTATGCCTTCAACACTATAGTCACTATGTTGAATAAATTTGCAATATTTACTGAATTCAAGAATGACCCTTATACCGTGTTTCCCCGAAAATAAGACACTGTCTTATATTAATTTTTGCTCCCAAAGATGCACTAGGTCTTATTTTCAG
>JANHFO010004407.1:10319-20675 GCA_032468095.1 Pareas carinatus
ATATTTCAGTGAGAGGCAAAACTGTAAGTAGGTCTTATTTTTGGAGGATGTCTTACTTTCGAGGAAACAGGGTAGTTTATGTTAATGTTGGAATATTATTTTAAGAACACTGGAATTCTCTTAGGAGAATATCTTTGCAAATGACACTTGATTTTTGCAATTTAGTAGTCAATAGGCATGAAGAATTCCAGAATCATCTGTTTATTAGTCAAAAGGCACTATCTAATATTGAGACTTGATTGCACTACTAAGACAATAGTTCTGTTATCTTATAGCTGCAAAAAGAAGTGTATTGGACAGTTTCATTAGAAGATCATTAAGAAAATATGCCTTCCTCTTTTAGAGAATAAGAGCAATGGACATTTTTAAAGTTCATCTAGTGTACACAAAACTTGGTGCCTGCCTGATGTGCTAGGATTACAATTTAAATCATAAATTTATTTTCTAAGGAAAATTAAACTGAACTTGCACCATCAGACACAAGAGATTGATAACAAGCATCATGATCATACTGTTTCCAGAATACAAAATACAGTATATTTCTTCAGAAAACAATAGAGAGTTAAGCTGACCATACATCTTGATCACTACATTTTAAAGACTTTTTTTTAATCCCACCCTTATTATTTCTCAACCTTGACAACTTTTAAGATGACTGAACTTCCACAATTCCCCAGTCAGCCCAGAAACTTTCTCCTCTGAATATTTAATGATGGATAAGAAAGCATTTCTAAATTGACAATCTTAAAGAGCACTTCTTAAATTATTATTGAAATGAATCAGGAACAGCTTTCCAAAAGTTCAGTAACAAGACCATCTCCGGAGTACATGGAAAAGACTGCTCTATTTCTTCCTCTCTTCTCTCTCCCAAAGCATAGACTTTACCGTTTAGCTACCGATGCATCTCCACGTCTTACTAGGTAATTATAATGCTTGGTTTTCGTAGTTTATTTCAATCAGCACTTTGCTGAGCCCCAAAATATTACATTACAATGTGAAAATGAGTGGGTGTTTGGTGTTTGGGTGCCATTTAAACCAGGAACTTTTACCTCAGAATGTTTAACAGTAGATAAGCATTTCTAAATTGACAAAATCAAAGCACAAAACAGCAGATTTAAATATTGTCAACATTTATATTACTTTTTTTAAAAAATCAAAGAAATAACTAAATCCCAATTGAATTACTATAAAAACCATGAACATGTTTGTACCAAGCAATAAACAAATTGTTTATATTAGGCATGTAGAGGCCATATGCTTAGATCTAATCATCCAATTTTTGCAACTATTAAGAACTCTAATGTGACTCTTGGTAAGTATCAAGAATATACACTTGGTATATACTTGTGAATGAATCAATGTGTTTAAAAGCTAATAGCCACAGATTACAGTCAAAGTTCCCATGGGATTTTTTGTTTCTTTTCAGAACAGATGGTGAAAAATGAGGATGAAGAAACCATTTTGCAGGAAATATTCATTGTTCAGTCAGAGAATGTTATCTTAGCATTATTTAAGCAACTGCAGTGTTGAGTGCTATAATTTAAAGCAATGCAGTTTTCCCCTCCAAATCTATAAATAACAGAAGTTAATAATATGGCCAGAAATTCAGTACTTATTGTATATCTCTATTTGGTTAGTACTAATGTGAATAATAATTTACAATGAAATTTGCCCCAAGTCACATCTTCACTAAAATATTACAATTTCACCTTAACAGTCCACTAGCATTCAGAGCAGGCTGCCAAATTCTGTATGCAAATAGTCAGATTTTTATGTTCTAGTGGTTTATGCTGTTAAGTCAGCATTCCAGAGACACGGTTGGGCTGATTCACTTTTATATTAAGAGCCACATGTTACCATTCTGGTCACTTTTTTCTCAGAAATATAGATCAAATCAAACTATTTTAGTTGGTTTTTCACAGTTTTCCAATTCTGTTTTTTAAGATCTTTGCATTCAATATCCAAATGTCTTTGAAGACATCCAAAGATACAGGAAACAAGACTTGAATACATGACTGTATTGTAATTATACTTTTAGTCACATATATGTTGATTATATTGTATATAGAAAGTTATATTTGCAAATGATCCCAAGACTGACTCCACCAGATGAGTAATATAAAGTAAACTACCCTTGAATTAGTTCAATATAATGAATCGTTTCTTAAGAGTGGAATTTATACATAATGTCCTGCTCTAGAGCACATTTGTTGTATCATGGAATATGGGTAATAGAGTATGTTCTCATAAAGTATGTTCTCATAATTAGTTTTTTTAAAAATCAGAAGTATCTTAAACAAAGCTTTTGCACTAATTTCACAAAATGTATATACATTTTTAATGCCACTTATATGACCTTTAATAAAGTTGCTGTCTACTTGTGGATTTTGGTACCAAATGCATCAGGAGATTCCTCTACCACAGCCCATTTAATCTTGAGAGTCCTTGGTGTTCTCTGAATTTGGTTGTTTTCTTGCAGATGTTTCATTACCTAAAGGAGTCAGTGCAAAAGTGCTGGTGATGTTACCTAGTTTCTGTAATCTGCAAGAAAACAAGCAAGCTCAGAGAGCACCAAGGAGCCCTCATTTCAATCCTGAGCTACAAATATTCTCCTTTATTGGTACCATTTAATCTTCTTTGCTATGTGAAATGCAGTATCAAAAAAGAAGACAAACTATGCTTATTCAAAAGACTTGTTTAAGGTTTTGCAAAATGGGAAACAGAATGCTCTGAATCCAAAAGAAAATGGCTGCCTCATGCAGAACTGAAAAACTACAACCACATGGAATCAGTATAGCACACGAGCCAACTAAAGTTCTTCAAAACATCCTAAGCAGATCAAAAGACCCAACAACCCCAGAAGAAAAACAGGAGTCATCTATAACATACAATGTAAGGACTGCAACAACCTCTATATAGGGCAAACAGGCAGAAAACTGGCAAAATGAATCCACAAACACCAACTGGTAGTCCAAATACATGATCAAAATTCTTTAATTTCACAACATATAGACAGACTTAAACGTAGTTTCAATTGAGAAAATGTGACCATCCTAGACCAAGCCAATTAAAATAATGGCAGGGAATTTCTAGAAGCCTGGCACTCTGACAAATCAGCAATCAATAGACACATAGATATTAACAACATCTATAGACTATGCAAAAGAGACAATCAACCAGCCCAAAAGGGAGCTAAAAGACCCAAGCACCTTTCCACCAGCAATCAGCACCCAGATCAGCATAGATTAAGTCCAAGGTTAACTTCAAACCAGCAATCAAGTAAAGATCCTCCAATCAAGAAACTGCCAAAAAAGTCAACAGTAAAAAGTCCAATCAAAGAACCTCTAAGATCACTCCCACCAACACTGAAAGGGCAAGCCACCAGAATTTAAAGTGACAGTAAATTGCACTCTTTACTAGCTCTGATGATGTTACATTCAAATTCAGAGACCACCAAGGACACCTTATGGAAAACAGCAAGTTAATGAGTATAAACCATTCTATTCCAGCCCAAAAATTATCTAAAATAATTGAGAACACATCCAATTTCTCATTTAAAATCCAAGAAGGAGGAAGAAAATGGAAAAGGAGGTAGTTTTACTTTGTCTGATATTCCAAACATTCATCAGCCATCTCTTTTTAAAACATTTGCTAGCTTTACCTAGTGTGATTTCCTTTAAATTAAGTCTAAAAAAAATTACAATAAATTACAGTAACATATCCATAGAATCACTAAGTTAAGGTTAATTTTTAGAAATTGTTTAAAAAATTACTCTTTTAACAGAAGTCTTATATACAATGCAAAGAACAAAGTTCAGTAATAGAAAAATGCATCTCCATTTCACTACTACCATTTCTGTAATAAAAATTATGAACAATAAACTGAAACCAACATTGCTTTTTTCTGAGATACAGGTAGTTCTTGACTTACAATAGTTCATTTAGTGCCATTCAAAGTTACAATGGCACTGGAATACCGACTTAGGACTATTTTTCACAACTCCCCATGGTCATGTGATCAAATATCAGATGCTTGGCAACTGACTCAATTTATGACGATTGCCATATCCTGGGGTCATGTGGTCAGCTTTTGAGATCTTCTGACAAGCAAAGTCAGAAGATGGGGGAGCCAGATTCACTTAAAAGCAGTGTTACTAATCTAACAACTGCAATGATTCATTTAAGAACTCCGGCAAGAAAGTTCATAAAATGGGGCAAAACTGAACAACATAAATTTTAGGCTCGATTGTGGTCATAGGTCAAGGACTACCCATACAAGCAAACAAGAGAGGGTAAAATATTCCAAAGGATATTTTAAAGGAAAGCTAATGCAGGTCAATCTGCATTTATGTGAATAATTGTACGAATGAAATCAGGATGGGAGGATTTGAAGATGGAGGTCTTACTTGCAAAATTCTCCAGTATGGTTTTCATATGGTAATCATACAGATGTTGCATTTGTATATTGTATTCCATTCTGCATATTAAAGTGAAGGATTCTTCACAAGTTCTCTAGCTAGGTTGTCCTATTATTTCAAATTATAAAGAACTCCTTTTAATTCAATACAATCTTTCCAACTCAATGGTGTCAGCAGCTGTCTTTCAAGATTTCTAATCAAAGCTGATGATAACCATCCCTGGCAACAGATTGCAACTTCCCCAATGAGTAATTACACAAAAAATTGTGTTCACTTTTACCTTGGAATTCTTGGTTTATGTTATAATCTTAACATTTCGGGAGCTAGCAAAATGATTGATGGATTTTATAATTTAGTCAATACTCTTAACATATTTAATAAGCAAATGTCAAAATCTACACTAACAGCATGCTCTACAAAGCATGTAGCAAACTATGATTAAAACAAATGTAAAGTTCTCTCTCTCTCACACACACACACACATACACACACACCTTGACCACACACAAAAGAACATGTTGCTTGCAATTGACTTGTAATCGGTTTATAATTGGGCATGCAAAGCGGAAAAAAATTAACATGACAGAAGTTAAAGTCTGTCAGTCATTCCATTTTTAAAATAAAAAGGATAGATTTCAAGAAAAAAATCTATTCACCGTGTTCTGAAAACTCAATTATTTATTCAGGCTGGTTTGGCCTAGTCTCTGCCCCCACGTCCTGCCCGCCCCCCGGTTTTTACTTATTTTTGCCTGGGTCTAAATTGTCTTTTAGAATTCGGTTTAGTTAAAACCTTTAGCCTTTCAGCAATATTTAATTTTAAAAGTGCTCTTAATTTTTGTATTATGTTTGTTTTTAACGTGGCTGTACACCGCCCTGAATCTGTTTCACGGAGAAGGGTGGTATAGAAATTAAAATATTATTACTATTACTATTACTATTAAAAATAAAATTATATGAAAAAAACTGTTTAGAAAAGCACGAAGTAGAAAATTGAATACATAGTAATTCACAAGTTGGCTAGACAAAACCTATTAGAAGAACTGATACAGAAGAAGTCAAATTTTATCTTGCAGAATAATAAATTACATTAAAAACCTCATGTTTAAGGTTATTCTGTTGTTGTTTTTTTAACAAAGATAGTATAATTCAAATAGGGATTTGTATTTGTATATCACCTTGAGCTTTTATAGGTTATGAGTTATAAATCAAAGTTAAATCAAAATCAAATAAATATTTTAAGATGTACAGCTGATATTGTCTTTTATTATTATGTGGGTCCCAGATTACTTATGAGAGCAGAATTCCAAATTTACTTACGAGCTTCCTTATTTACAGCAGCAGCCTCTTAACTTCCCTTCTCGAAGAATTGTCACCTTTTTTTAAAAAAACATTCAAAGCTATTTATTTATGAAATAAAATCTACAATCTAAATATTCTGTTCTTCAGTTAAAAGAGGACTTAAGATGGCTTTAACGTGGAAACCAATTTTACAGAAGAGTTAACTAAATATGACTTCAGTGAATAAATGCTTATTCAAAGATTTGTCTTGAAATTCTACCAAGAAATCCCATAGATTCTCAAAATAAACTATTATAACTGTATTTTTTGAAAAATAGAGACCTCCCACTTCCTGTAACATCCAATGTCAGCAATAAGAATAAGAAGCAGTCTGAAATGACACAATTATGCTTCCAGCTTATACAACCCAACAAGTTATTACTGTAAAAATGTGTCTATAAATCAAATGCAGAGATGATGAACATCTCTGCACAATCTTCTGAAAGCACAATGGTGGCAAATTGAAATAATGGGCTGATTAATAAGAGAACTGAGGAAAAACAAGTTTCCATCTCCTCAAGTGATCAGGAGCTCTCCAAAATATGAGACGGCCATTTTATTTAAGTAGGTAATCACATAGAGAATCAGACATGGGATTTAATTTTCTGGTGATTACCTCATGACTTAAAACAGTAATGGAGACAATGTATCCTTTCAACTCCTGCTAAAGTACAGATCTCAGTTGTTTCTCCAAATACAATAAATTGGATAGAGGCAGCATTTCTACGCAGAAGGTTTTAAAGTTCAAACTCAAATATTTTTTAGATTAAAGCTGAAAAAAAATTCCTTCCAGCATTCCTGAAGAAATGCTGAAGTAGTTCTGGAGAAAAGTTCTGACTTATTTTGTCCGTTTTCTCTATTCATACTTTTGAAAGCTTATTATAGGTAGTCCTTGCTTAATGTCCATTCAGTGATCGTTTAGTAAAATTATGGTGATGCTGAACAAATGGTACTAATGCCTGCTCCCTGGCTGTTGCTGTGCCTCAATGGTTACGAGATCAAAATGCAGGCATCTGCACTTACGACCACAGGGGCAATTCAACTACTCTCTCTGAATATCTCCCCAACATCTCTGTCCTTGAGGCTGCCATGCCTCACTGCATTCCTTCTGGGCAGCATTGCTGGGGCTGAAGTAGAGTTGGCTGCCAGCACCATATTCCAGGCCTCAGACGCTTTCTGAAGGTTTTCTGAAACACCACAAGGAGACTGAAGAACAGTGCAAGCAATCTCGGGCAGAAGGCCTCGCCTGGCCAGGCCAGGAGCTCATTAACATAGAGTCAAGTATAGGGTGCACCTCATCAGCAGTGGGAAGAAGGTGGCAAAAGTCATCAGGGCACAGCACATCTTGTGGAATGCAGATGGTGAGGATGGATGGGGGTTTTCAGTACAGTAGCTTGGATTGGAGTAGGTTCTTGCCTAGCAGCTGGTGGGATTCAGTTAATTGAGAGCTTAAGCACCGAAGACAAATTCCTTGTGTGTCCAATCACATTTGGTCAATAAAGAATTCTGTTCTGTTCTGTTCTGTTCTATCAGCAACATGTGCTGTGCTCCGAATGCCATCGCTGATGGATGAAACCATGAGTACTTTATGACTGTATTGATTAACTATGGAAATTCTGGTCCCAATTGTCACTGTAACTCAGGAACTACCTGTTATGCAGGACTTTTCCAAAATGTAAATGCTGCACAAGCAAGCATTCACACGGAAGAAAGACAAAACTACATACTCACTTGCACATTAAATCATTTGCTCACTTTGCTGCCCATACCTTCATAGTCTCTGAATTAGATCCAATGATAAATTATGCTTGCACCCTCCTGCTGCAATATCTCAGCTCTCCACATGCTTGAAATATCTTTCCCTTACTTTAAAGTTGAAAAGGCCCAATTATTAGATGAAGGGCCTATTTACTTTCATTTACATAGAATGAAAGCTGTAAGAGGAAGGTTACCTTTTTTTAAATTTAATAAACCTATGTATAATTTTCAATCAATCCGAATACAGCTGGAAAGAACCTTGGAGATCTTCTAATCCAACCTTCATATACCTGTGATGGTATATGAAGTAGAACTCAAAAGCCACTTATTTATCGCAAAGTGCCAACACGGCAACACACGCCCCCCAATGGCCATCAGTGACCCCCACGATTCCTTCCACAGCCATCAGTGACCCCCATGGTCCCCTGCGGCCCTTGGTACCCCCCTGAAGCCATTAACAGCCCCCCCACACCCCACCACGGGCCTCCCAGCAGCCTCTCCCAGCTTTTACAAGCTGTGAGCTATGCTCCCCTCCAATCTAACTTCTTTCCTCTCTCACTTCCCATTGGGCTGCTGGGCAGAGGGGCGGGTAATGTCAGAAATGTCCTCAGGCATGCGTGAAGTGGGGGAGGGGAGTCTTGCATCCCTCTGGCTTTCTAATAAAGAAATATGGGCTGGGGCAATGGCGTGTGTGCCCACAGAGAGGTTGCTCCTCTCCTTGATTAGTTTCCATTGATTGCTTCTTGTGCTACCTTCTCGTGCTTTGGAAAATAAGTTGACCCTCTCTTCTTTATGGCAGCTCCTCAAATACTAGAATAGTGCTAACATGTCAAACACTGTTTTTTTCTGTAAATTTTATCCATTTGGGCTAAAGGCAGTGATTCCTACACGTATACTTTTATGAATAACTGAGGTAGGACCAAAGAAAAATTGATATACTATATTAGGGATAGGTTTCTTCTAGGGCTGAGGGTATATTGAGAGCATCAGAAAAGCTCATATGGAAAGAGACTGGGTCTATTCACAAAATGGCTTCTATTGTAGGCATGGCCAGTTGTAAATACCATTTAGCAAAAAATAAACTAGCCTCGCATATTGCCAGTACAATACCAGACTGTGTTTGGTTTTATGATAGTTTAATATGCCATAAATAAGGCTCTTTAAAAAATTAAACATTGGGCCAAAAACTTGATGAGTATGAAGGGACATGTCTTGGGACAGCCTAATCTGTATGTACCACATTGCTAATTCTTGTCCTACAGCTTAAACGTGTGCATAACATTAAGTTCTGAATTTTAAAGATTACTAAATAGTTATAAGTTTTCATGAATTATTATCAGACAACAAATTAGAATTTGTTCTTTCCACTCATGACCTTCCCCTCTTATATACCCTATTAATAAACAAAGTGCTAGTAAGAGATAAATGTATATCATTATACATCAATCAAAATGTATCAAGTATTTGTACAGAAGATAATTTTACTTCATGAATCACTTCACTTTTCATTCATTTCTTTTCATTTTCTTAAACATAACTGAATTGTAGTTCTGATGATTCTGCCTGAGCAAGATTCATAATTCCTGGTGAAAGACCTTGTTTTTTCTGATACTGTCTTGATCAAGGCTTTGTCCACTTTACAGAATTATTTCCATTAAATTCCACCTGGTACATTACCTCTCAAGAATATTCAGATGGCTATCACTTGTGCCATCAAGTCATCTCTTAATCATGTTTTTCCTTAGGCTACCCCACTTCCTGATAAATGTACTGGAAAGGGGATGAAGGCCATATTTTATATACATATTTATGCTTGCATTTATTAATACAAAATTTGCATGTTTTTGATCATAATGTGAAGGGAGTGAATATGAGTCAGTTGCCAAGATCTGAATTTTGATCACATGACAATGGGGATGCTGAAATGGTTCTGAAAAAAACGGCCACAGGTCACTTTCTTTAGTGCCGTTGTAATTTCGAATGGTTGTAAGTTGAGGACTACCTGTATTGCTGCAAATGACAGGCGAGGCAGGTAAAGCAAAGCATCAAAGCTTTTTCTTTTAGTTCCTTGATTTCACACAGCAATTTGAAGAGGAGCTTTACTTGAACTTTCATTGGATCAAAAATACTATAATAGATTGACAACTTGGTGCCCTCTTCTTATCAGCCTATCTGCAGAAGTTATGCAAAGAAAGTTTGGAATTGTGGTCTAGACCATCTGGAACCTTGGTGTCAATGCATATGGTTTGAGCTCAAATCTTGAGGGTTCAAAATTTTGTTATTATCCAATAGTTCAAACTTCAGAATACTATTTAAGTTCTAAAATTCTTCAAGTTTAAGTCACAAATCAGTGTTTTTTTCAGGCTAAGATTAGGAGCAGCTAAGAAACTATGTACAGTGGTGCCTTGGTACTCAACTGCTTTGAAACTCATCAAGTTTGGAACTCAATGCATTTTGACATGAAAAATTTTCCCCAGTACTCATCATTTGTTTGATACTCAAAGGATAAGCTAGAACCTGTTGGTGTTGGCTGAGTTGTGATTTATTATATTATTCCTTATGGGAAAAATTTGTTTGGAACTCAACATTTTTATTACTTATTGCATTCCCACAACCAATTGTTGATGAATATCAATGTACTATTCCATTTACTAATTAGTATATGCACTAATTCTAACAATATAGCATAAAATGATATAAAAGGAATTGTGTTGAATCCAGCTTGCAACCTAGAGCAATGTTCAGTGAGGCAAAATTAATCAAAAATCGTAGATTTTCATGGGTACAGGTATGTAGGTCCAGGTGTGTTCGGGTCTTTTCCCGTGTAGAGTGGAAAGTTTCT
>JANHFO010004407.1:29205-48721 GCA_032468095.1 Pareas carinatus
GAATATAAGACCAATTTAAAACCGAATTAAAATCAATTTAAAATTATAAAAACAGTGGCTAAAAAGCGGGAGGAAGTAGGGGCCGGGCTAGGCCAGTCCAGCTTGGGCGAATAGATCTGTCTTCAGGGCATGTTGGAAAACACGGAGGTCGGATATGGTGCTCATTTCTGGGGGGAGATCATTCCAGAGGGTGGGTGTTGCCACAGAGAAGGCTCTGCCCCTGGCTTTGCCAGCTGACATTGCCTGGTCGATGGCACCCTGAGGAGGCCCTCTCTGAGGGAGCGAACCGGTCAGTGGGAAGTATTTGCTGCTAGAATGCAGGCCATGGAGCGCTTTGAAGATGGTAACCAACACCTTGAAACGCACCCGAAAGGCCGCAGGCAGCCAGTGCAGCTCGTGCAGGAGGGGGGGAGTCATGTGGGCACAGCCACTGGCTCCCATAATCCCTCATGCGGCTGCATTCTGCACCACCTGGTGTCTTTGGATGCGTCCCAAGGGGAGCCCCGTGTAGAGAGAATTGCAGTAGTCCAGGCAGGAAGTGACAAGCGCTTGAGTGACCATTTGTAGAGAGTTCCGATCCAGAAAGGGCCACAACTGGCATATCAGGTGTACCTGATAAAAGGCTCCCCTGGTGACGGCTGGCAGATGGTCATCTAGGGACAGCAGCACATCCAGGAGGACCCCCAGATTGCGAGCCCTCTCTGTGGGGGCCAGAATTCTGTCCCCAATAGTCAGCGATGGAGTCAGCTGGCTATATCGAGACGCCGGAAACCACAGTCACTGAGTCTTGGAGGGATTGAGCTTGAGTCTGTTTCCCCCCATCCAGACCCGCACGGCTTCAAGGCACCGGGCCATCACTTCTGCAGCATTGTTGGGGTGTTAACCCCAACCTTATGCTAACCTTGGCCAAAAACTATGCTTGTCTCATCATCCAAGTCAAGCATTGTTTTTAAAGGAAAGAAAAGAAGGTAGATTGATTGAAAGATCTTGTCAAGCCTTGTTTTAGAAGATAGTTGAGGGGCAACTGTCTTTGAATTGCTTTTGTGATCTATTCCCAGAAAAGATAACATCAGCAAACCATAAAACTTTCATTTCAAATATCCCGAGAGAAAATTACCTGTCCCATTAACACTCTTTGTAGGAATTTACAGAAGAATATCCAACTCAAGTCAAGAAAATTTGCCCACTTGGAAATCTATGTATTACCATAGTACAGAATATAAATTAACAAATTCACAAGCTTATGATTTAATTTGACTTTCTAGATTGAGCTAAGGTTGGACTGATTGGTCTAAATGATTCCTTCTAACTCTATGCTTCTAAATGTCAAACCTCTCTGTTTCAGGAAGAAATTAATTTCTTTTTATCACATGTTGAAAGTGTTATCTTGAGTATTACTTCATATGTTTCAGCATTAGAAAATATTAAATGAATTACTCTTAGATCTTAAAAATAATTGATATGAATGAAACCTCAAATTGTATAATCATATATGCATAAAATATTATACAAATTCCTTTTCATAAAAAGATTTCAAAACAAAATCCATACATCTTTCCTAGCATGTTTCTAAATTATACAAAATTATATTCCCTTCAGAGTTGTGCTAAACTGCAATTAAAAATCAATACAAAATTAACCAGTCACTTTTTTATGTCAGTTAATATCATATATGCATTAAAAATACAGATGGGATTTTCTCCCGTCTCTGTCCTTCTTAACCATTCTTTTTTCAGTTGAGTTTTTGTGAGATACAACTTTAATCCACTTTTAATGGAAGCGGAACCATTTCACAAAAATGCTTCTTCCTGATGGGTATTTGTTCAGTGGTATATGGTCAATACAAAAAACCCCATATGATTATAGTATTTGCTTTTCCATTATAGTGTCCAGAACAAGTTGTGGAATTCTAGCTAGTATTTTGATGCTATTAAGTTTTAAGCAACACAATGCCCCTTTTCCGTTCAATTACTTTTGAAAACAATGCACTCTTGGTGGGAAGTGATGTAATAGCAACAGTCCATAAATGTCATTAGCAGCTGTCTTTTCATGGAATTCTCTCTATGTACTAGATTTTACACACACACACACTTTACATGCATCGGTATATGTATATTACATGTTTTTGAAACATCACTGCCAACTAAAAGAGAAAAAAAATGAAACCAGACTAATCAATGGTTCATGTTTTCTTCCATGTGATGTAAAAGATACCAAAAACAGATTTCTTAGCTTGACTAAGGAAGGTAATTTCCCTAGAAATTATTTGATATGACAGAAGAAAAAAAACAATTAAAAATTCCATCCAGCTCTCTCTTTCCCTTTCCCATTCCCCTTTCGCTTCCCCTTTCTCTGAAATACCTGAAAGGAAGTTGCAAGCAACCATCAGAGAAAGCACAGCTGTGTATATTCAATCCACTTTCTATATGGAGCTCTATATGGATCTACTCAACCAGTGATGAACCTGAAGATCATTTTTTATTAAATGGTTTTAAAACAATGGCAGAGTATTCTAGATGACAGTTGCTCGGAAAAAAGAGACCTTCCCCATACTTTTTCATTTAAAATATAATATAATTATTGTTAATTCCTCCAATGCTGTCTAGCAATATTTGGTACAATTTACAGGAAATGACTGGAATCAGCCAATACATCTAAGCAATTTTAACAAGTGGTCTAATAAAGTTTTTATTTTTTATTTAACTTTCATTCTGATTTCTGTGGGCCTGAACTGTGACTAATTTAGTTTGGACTCACATATACGAGCTTTTATTAAACTTGCCTTGTAAAATCCATGAGACATGGATAACAATTAGGAAAGAAAAGATGCCAGGAGAATATCATTCACTGTACCCTGAAAAGGAAAAAACAACAACAGCAACAACCGAAACGCCCCTCACATACTCATGTGGCATGAGGGCAAGTCCTCTCAAATGGATCTTAAGAGGTCTTCTGAATTTTTAGAACCACTACTGAAATAATGAAATGCATATATAACAAAACAAAACAAATATTTGTTGTCATTCGTATAGGTACAACAACTGAAAATCAGAAAAGGTGTAGCAGATTTTGTCAGTAGAGCTCTGTATTTTTCATATAATTCGCTTTTGTTTTGTTGAGATGAAAATCTTGAAAGTCATCTTTGGTCCACACAATGTTACATACATATATCTAGTATACTGTGCTCTACACTTAAAATTATAAACCCCTTCTTAGTGAGTGATGTCTTTATGCCATTTTACATCAAGAATAATAGGCAAAGAAAGCAGAACAATGTTGGCCATAAAAGACTGAATACAAGCTTGGATTTTGGATAATATTATTGCCAACTGATCTGTTCTATAGAATATTTGGAATGGTATTCTAATATATGATCGCCATTTCCCCTCCCAAGACCAGATACTAAGCAAAGTGAGCAGTCTGTCATAACCTCATAACAATATAAATCCATTTTAAGCCACCAGGCCACTGGCTCATATAACTATCAATAAAAGCAGTTATTGAATGTCTGACATTTTTCTACCACTATTAATCTTTTACTGGAGATCTAGGACTGAATTTAGAATGTTGGGCATGTAAAGCATAGATTTGCTTTGCCTCTCAACTACACAAGGTGGACAATCTCTATCACTGCAGATGAGAAAAGACTTTCAATTTCCTTCAAAGCTGCAATAGTAGATTCTCTATCTCCTTAATTTTTTCTACTACTTTTTTGTACTAAGGGATTTTTTTTTCTACTTCATCCTAGATCAAAGGTCTCCAACCTTGGTCTGTTTAAGGCTGGTAAACTTCAACTTCTAGAATTCTTCAGTCAACTAGGCTGGCTGAGGAATTCTGGGAGCTGAAATCCACAAGGCTTAAAGAGACCAGGTTTGGAGACCTCTGTCCTAGATTATCCTTTTCCCACTTAAAGGTGTACTCCTAATTCATAAATTTCAATTAAAACACTGAAAATTCTGTGAATCAAAGTTTATTCTCTTTTCACTATTCTTTATTTCTTAGATACATCACAATCATATGATGATCTTTTTAAGGACCAGTGAAATAAAAACTGTGTTGGATAGAACCAAATGTTCAGTGTTGATCAAATATGAGCAATTAGATGGGAATTGAATAAGCAGAAGCTTGATGTAACTGAATAGACAGAATACTTTTGAAACTACCGTGTTTCCCTGAAAATAAGACACTGTCTTATATTAATTTTTGCACTCAAAGATGGCTAGGTATTATTTTCAGGGGATGTCTTATTTTCCACCGAGGCCGCCCAGAACCGGAGGTTCGAGGCCTTATTATCGGGGAGGTCTTATTTTCGGGGGATGCATTATAATTCAGCGAGAGGCAAAACTGTAAGTAGGTCTTATTTTCGGAGGATTACTTTTGGGGAAACAGAGTAGAAATAATAAAAGGTTATTTTTACAACAGATAGTGGTCAAGACAAACCACTTAGGAATTTGTCATCTTAACATTTCACTTTAACATTTCATCAGCCAAGATAGAAAATTCATCTCCAGAATTGTGTGTTCTGCTACTAAGGCAAGCAATCTAAAACATACATCAAATTAAATAAGAGAAGATTGCCAATCATCAGTACATTATTAAAGTTAAAAAGACCCACAAAGCTGGGCATTGTGTGCTGTAAGAATAATGCTAGACTCAAGTTCCAAACCATTCAATTTAAAACAGGTGAAATGGCCAAAGGGCTGACAATGATTCTCAGTTTGTGCCTGTTGATTCTTGGTGTTGATGATCAGAGAAAAGCCTAAACAATGCTGCAACCAACATAGATTCCAACACCTTCCAGAAAATCAATGAGAAAAGTGTTCATAAACACCTCTGTGTATTGCTAGGATATCTGATGCTGAGGCAGCAGAGGCTGAGCCAAATGTGGCTTTAACCTAAATCATGCTAAATAGTGCAATTTGAATCTAAAAGCATTTCCAGAACATAATGAGCTGTGTTAAAATCAACTGAAAAGATCATACTGCTCATTCCATTATGACTTGATTTGTGTAAATTCAATATCTTTGCCTATAAAGGCTTTTAAAAATCCATTAATAAAATGTAGTTCTGGCTTTACAGCTGACAAACAGTCACCTCCCACAGCCAAGAATAATAATGAAAATTTACAAACCAGACATTGGAAGCAGAATATTGACCGACGTCTGATTTGGTGCCTACCTGTCTGCAGGTGAAGACTTCGAATTGCGTCCTTTCTTTACTTGGGCATATAATGCTTCTACTGTTGATGCTTCCCCTGGGCTCTGTGGTCTACTGCTAATTGTAGTGCTACACATGGAGGCATACGAAGGAATTCCAGCATACATTGCGTCAGCATCACACATGTAAGTCCTGTTTAAATCGTGGATCTCAACATAATCTCGTTCCCGGGCTTGTCTTTCACGAAACTCTCGGGTCTTGGCTTGAATTCTGGAAATGAAAAACAGGACTCGAAATAAATCTGAAAATAAGGTGGGAAAGTAACGGCAATTCATGGGTAACTGGAATTTAAATTGGGGGAAAAAAGCTTTAAGGACTAAATATTGAACTATTGAAATGTATGAGGTTTTGGCAGCACAGTTCCTTATTGCTTAAGAATTATCACAAAATTAGCATAATATATATGATAGATGGTTTGCCAGTTCCACAGAGTTGTGTATAGCTACACTGATATTACTTTGGCCTAATTATGCACTGAACAAGCCATTGGGTTACTGAATACAGATTTTTGTTTTTACTAAATTTCTTTAGCACGAGAACACTTGAATATTTCTCCTATACTATGTGGACATGAACCATAGTGTTATAAGAGTTTTGAGACCATTTCACATGATAATTATTAATCACTTCTGTTTCCATCATTATGCATTCCACGCTCTATCACACTGTGTCTCTATGGTTGCCACAATCGTTTTAGTATTAAAAGGATATGCTTATAGCTTTATCCAGTGTTAGTTTTTTTGTAAGAAAAAAGGTGCTTGAACTCACATTCTGTCAATCTTTTATTTAAAAAATTATATATTCAGTTCTTAACATAAATTTAAATTTATTGTATTTAAGGCAAAAAAGATTTCAGAACTATGTTCCGGCGGTGCGTTCTATGACAAAAAAGTAAAATACTGGCTTTAGCATATATTTACCCTAACTCTTTTCTTTACTCATTCAGATTCTTTCAAGTTTTTCAGATGCCCTATTGTATGGTTTGTATCAATGATTCAGAAGGATTATATTGATCTAATTCACATGGGAAATTTTCAAATGAATCATTGAAAACAATGTCACTCAATCACTGATCATATAAACAGGTTATTGGACAGTCACCTATAATGAATTAATAGTTTGTGGGAATTGTGCTTTGCAATTATATAAATGTAATTTAAAGGCTAATAAAGATAATAATAACTATGATTAGAAACACTGAAATTTTGTTTTGGTAATCTATTTTAGGATGGCCTGTCAAGATACATATGCATTTAGCTGCATATTTAAATTATGGTATAAGAAGATATCAATATGCCAGTGATTGCCAACCTTTTAGGCACCGAGTGCCTGGATGAGTTGCAGTTAATGAGTCATAGCTCATGATGCAATCGCCCAGTGCCACGACTCTCTTTCTGAGCATGCGCATGGCCCTGTGATGTCATCGCCCGGCTTTGCTACTCTATTCTGAGCATGTGCATGGCCCCTGATGTCATTACCTGGCACAGCTACTCTGTTTCTGAGTAAGTTCAGCTCTGACGCAATGTTAGGACAACTTGGCTCGCACGCCAACAGAGCAGACTCTGCGTGCCCACTATGGCAGGCGTGCCATAGGTTCGCCATCACTGGTCTATGACATACATGCATAACTTCAAGGGATATGAACATGGATGCCTTTGGATGCTATACATCTGAGAACACAGAAGAGCTTTCTCATACTTTATAGACATTTATCAGACAACGCAGCATTGGCATTTCTCACTAACTCATATATGTTCTTTTCAACTGGAGGTTATAGATTCCAGCATTAGTATCTCCTTCATGGAAAACATTTTAAGGATATTAAGATTTTATTAATCTATGGTTCTATAATTAAGGGATAACCTCAACTAAATTCCAAGTTATGTGGAAAATCTTACTCTACATGTGGGTATACTTGGTGTATGCGTGAATATGCATGCATGCACATACACAAAGTTTACATACTGGGCATCACAAAAAATTATAAACGCTGCATCCTTATTATGCAATCTTTCTTATCATAGATTGCTCATAAATGCATAAGATTCTCATTTATACAAACAGACAATACTAAGTAGCTATCTATATTTTATATGAGAAAAACATTCAGGTAGGACACAAAGTCATCATTTCAGATACAAGATTAAATTGCAAGAACTTTATTCTATATCATTATTGAAAAGAAGCTTCCTGTCCAAAGAGATATGATAAAAATATAACAAGCAAAGTCTTGCAAGGACCAGCATTGAAAGACTATAAGTCTGCTCATGGAAATTACTGAATGTCAAGTTAAGATTGCTTCACTATAATATCACGCTAACATTAAAATTTGCAGAATAAGTTGGATGTAGTAGCTTTCACCAAATGTGAAAATTATAAACTGCACATACTTGCCCACCTAAATTGTACAAGAATGGCTTTTTATAGTGTAATGGGCTTAAAACTTCTCTTCCAAATGGTATGGGAGATCAAAACACCCTTGTTTTAATTCCTTCCAAAAGATTAATCTACCACTATAAGTGCAATCATATGTTACAATTATTTTCTTGTAGAAAAAAGAAGAGATTTATATCAATTAAGCTATTGAGGAAAGCTGAGATTTATATGGATTTCACCATATATGTCTGTCATTAGAATACCCCTCAAGCTGGACATCCAACTTGGCTCCTTTTTGATTGATATAAAATTAATCCCTAATTGGTCAGTAAACATATCAATAAAGAGAAGGCCACTAGGTAATCCTTTCAGTTCACTGTCTGCTTATGCTGATGAGTGCTTATTTTTACTCTATTTCAAAATAGGTCAAATTGTTCAATACATCCTGCCCCTTCTCATCATTCTTGGTTACTAGCCAGACTATCATTACATTGATTTTATAATCCTTAGTACTGTGGCACTTTTCCATTACTGCTCTTTTTAAACTCCATTCCAATTTTGCACATCTATCTACAAAGCATTGTCTTAGTACAAATCTGTGTCCCAAGAAAGACATCAGATAGATTCCTACACTGCTCTCTTCATAAATCAAGGGCTGGCCTGACAAGATTAACATTACATATATTTATCGTTTCCAAACAGTTGAATCTATGTTATATTTTTAAATTTTTCATAATTATACTGCATAAACCTGCTAGTTAATGTATCATTAACTAAGTAATAGTAGATCAATATAATTATCTGAAGAAATATTATTTATTTATTTATTTATCACAATTTTATATTGCCCTTCTCCCCAAAGGGACCCAGGGTGGTGCACAGCCAAATTAAAACATAACAACATACAACACAATATTAAAATTATTAAAAGATATATACGACAGTGGCTCAATTTAAACATGTGATTGACTTAAGTCTCCCCAGGATCCTGTTCATGTCCTCGGGGGCCACAGCATTAATCTCATCCCATATAATATTCTCAGGACTGGAATCCGTCACTCCGCCTGGGCTAACCCAGTCGGAGTCCAGATCATCCCGGATCTGCGCGATCTTCTCCTGGAAATAACCTCTGAACTTCTCCGCTGTAACCTGCGATGGGTTGTCCCGCTTCTCCGGATGAAGGAGAGAGCGGGCCACCCCAAACAGGGTGGCAGGGCAGTTATTCGTGGACGCGATCAGAGCAGAGAAGTAATTCTTCTTAGCCACCCTGATCGCGCCCAAGTAGGCCTTTGTAAAGGTCCCAAGAGAAGATCAATCAGAAACGGAGCGGCCGGATCTCCAACGGCTCTCTAGGCGTCTTTTCCATTGCTTCAGCTCCCTCAGCTCCTCGGAAAACCAGGGAGCCGGGGCCAGTCGACAACGGGTCAGAGGCCGCAAAGACATGACCCGATCGAGGGCATCACTGGCCGCCCTATTCCAGGCCACCGTGATCTCCTTGGCTGAGCCATGGGTCCAGGCTTCAGGAAGTGGCCCAAGCTCCATCTGGAACCGCTCAGGGTCCATCAGGCGCCTGGGGCGGAACCATTTAATCTGTTCCATCTCCCTGCGGCGAGGTGTGGCGATGGGGAAGTCCAACTAAAAGAGACAATGATCCGACCATGACAGGGGCTCCACGACTATCTCCCCTAAATCTCGGCCATCCAACCACTGTCCAGAGGCAAAAACCAGATCCAGCGGTCCCCCAGAGTGCATGAAACCCTGAATTAATTGGGTCAGGTCCATGGCCATCATGGTGGCCATAAACTCCCGAGCCACTTCAGATGTCTCGCCTGCAGATGGCAGGTTGAAATCTCCCATAACAAGCAGTTTAGGAGTCTCAACCGCCACCTCGGCGATGACATTGAGTAGCTCAGGCAGGGTTGCTGTCACGTGGCAGGGAGCCAGGTACGTGATCAGCACACTGCTCTGCCTCCCAGGGCCTCACTTCACCAGGAGGGACTCACAACCAGCCACCTGAGGAACAGTGGTCTCCCTCAGTAAAAACTCCTCCCTAATTAAAATCACCACACCCCCACCCCTCCCCAGGGCCCATGGATGTGATGGAAAACACAGAAACCTGGTGAGCACAACTCAACAAGAGGGACACCTCCCTCCTGGCCCAACCAGGTCTCAGTAATACCCGCCAGGTCTGCCCCCCCCTCCTGAACCAACTCGCAAATGAGGGGGGCTTTATTTACTATGGACCTGGCGTTACATAACATTAACCGAAAGCCTGGGGCCTGAACACCTGTACCACCCAGATCACAGGAAGAGCATTGGGGGTCGGCGCATGTCTCTGCTGATATATGTCGGGGACGCGCGCCCTTTACCAGATTTGGCGCCCTGCTCCTGCTATATCTGCCCCTCCCCCACACCACAGAGATATTTTGACCTTCACCCTCCTGGATGCCCCCCTCCAACCTCATCAAGGTAGGCCCTAGATAGTGCGGTGGGCCAAACCTGCGAGAGAGGGGAGTCTCGCAGAGCATGGAGGTCCGAAGGGCAATACATAGAGCCAGTATAGAGAAAGACCTTGAGAGTACAATAAAAACAGCGATTTACAGTGGCCCAGATGGTCAGGGTCCAATAAATGTCTAGGAAAATGTCTTCGAGAAAAATGTCTTGGAGGGCAGGAAATCCGACCCGTAGGACACGCTGGAGGGTTATTCCGGGGACCTAGAGCCCCCTCCCACATTTGAAGAGCTTCTGGGTGCGCCGTATGCCACTGACCCGGGGACCACCAGTTGGGCCTCTGGACCGCTGGACCATCAGCCACAGCCGTCACCATGATGTTCCGGGGGTGCAATGAATGAAGATTCTGGGGGGCAAAAACAGGCTCCTCTTCACCCCCTGTGTTGAGGGGGGGTGGAAAAAACCAACCGACACCGATCACCTGGGCGCCATCAACCAAGCCTCCAGGCCACGAAGCCTCCGCACTACCAGGCCACCTCCCATCACCTCTCCCACCAGCCGCTATCTTCCAGTCAGCTCCAAGGGGCGAAGTGGGCTCCTCCTCGTCCCCGATATTCAGAGGGGGGCAGAAAATTAGCTGGTGCCGCTCACCTGGGCACCAGCAACTGAGCCTCCAGGCCACCAAGCTTCTGCGCAGTCAGCCCGCCAGGCCACCTTCTCTGCCGCTGGCCGCCATCTTCTAGGCTATACTAGCCAGCTCCGAAGCGGGGGAAAATGGGCTTCCCTTCTTCCCTGATGTTTGGGGGGCAAGAAAACAAGCCAACGCCACTCGCCAGGATGCCGGCAACAGAACATCTGGGACAGCGGGCGACGGACCATCGGGCTGCCGCCCAACACCGCCATCCCCACCGCCAGTCGGCTACTGCCTTCTCCACTGTCGGCCGCTGGTCCGTAGGAGCTGCTTCCCTTCCCCCTGATGTTCCAGGGGGGGAAAACGCCTCCCCAAAGGTACAAGGGAGCTTCCTAGTGGAGGGGGGTCAGAGCGAACCACCCCCCATCGCAAAGAACTGCTGCTCTCGTACTCCCGAAAGCAATCAGTGCTAGCCCGATGCTAGCACGCCTCCTTCCTTGTGGCCATTTTGCATATGCAGCCATTTTGCATTTTGCATATATACAGAATTACCACTTTTTTTTGGAATAACTATATTAAATTAATTTGGTACAGGTAACGAAGCTTGTTTAGTTCTTGTCTTCATAAAAAGATTAAATTATGCAGCCTTATAAATATGAAAACAAAACAGATTATCAGTCTATTGATGGTTATTCTTAGGATATAAGACATCATGCTGTCTTTTAGGAGAATCAAGCTTTTTTGTCTACTGGGTAATTGGATTATCTTTTCTTTACACTAGAACTTTTGTGTTGAATGGGAGATTTCACAGAATTTATCTGCATTTATTTCTATTCAGATTAATACTTCTCTACGGATTGATATTTTTCCTTTTCTGGGATATGCAAACATCCAGACACACAAAGACAAGGTAGAAACCTTATAATAAGGCAACCACTCTATATTGTCTCAGCATATAGACTTCTACAACTATTAAATCATTACTTTGCAGCCGCAATGTAAATACAAAAAAAATTAAATCTCGGAATATTGAGGCTACAATTCTAAAACTCCTGAGACTTCCTCTCAGGACTGGTAAGATTTAGGAGAAAGTTGAAAACAGGACTTAATTTTTGAAGAGATAAGTGAACTTTCCTTCCTCCTTCCAACTGGCTGAATGAGATCAATATCTCAGGTTGCAAAACTGTGAGAAGTGTGGAGTTCAGTGCTTTGGTCATTCTACTTTGACTACTCAAAGGATAGGTTAAGTTACAACTTAGACTTTATATAATTCAAAATATCTCTGATGACTCAGAACATGCTTATTGATTTCTTTATAATGGCCGCGAGGGAAGAACATGCATAGGAGTGCTTCAGAGTGTGCAGAGGTGAAGATGTGCTTTCCGGGGCGCAGGGGTCAGTTTTAGTCAGCCCCCAGCCACAGGATGGCATGGGGGAACTATTCTCTCAAATGTAAGGGGGCTTCGGGAGCCCGGGGTGGATTTCACTATTGCAGGGACTTACTGGCGCGGATCGGTTCCAGCTGGTGGTGGCGGCACCATTTTATTCTATCGGGCGCCCGCTGCAAGGAGCCCTTGCCAGCCCGGAGGCCTGGTTTCAGCAGGGGTGCCACGCTGTCGGGCGACCGCATCATGGAGGAGGTTCCTCTTGGTGCAGAGGCCTGGTTTCAGCAGTTTCGGCAACAGTGCTATTCTATCGGCTGGCCGCATGAGGACAAGGCTCTCATGAGGCCAGCTTCAGCGAGGCCTGCTGGGACTGGGGAGGCCTTGGAGTTTCCAGCCCTCCCCAGACCCTTTAGACTCTCAACAGTGGTGAGTTGGTTGGTGGAGAAGCTGGTGGCCTATGGAGATAAGGGCCCCGCTGCCCGGGGTGAGTAGGCCGGGCAGCAGTGAATCCAAGAAGGCAATGAGACCCTCACTTGAATCACCATTCTCTTCGGGCCACCTCAGAAGAGCACTTTGGTATTGGTTGGTGGGGCCCAGGATGGTGGCAGCATCCCTGTGGACCCACTCTCAGAACTCAAATGACTTCTTCCCAGGACTGTCTGCCCAGGGATGGAATATCACCGAAGCTGGATAGTAGCTCCTCATTAGGATGCAAGTTTGTGGACTAAAGACCTGCCCTGGATTTGCCTTCTCATCTCCCCATGCCCCGTTTTAAGTCTTCTATGTTTTATGTATACTGCTGCTCAACTCCGGGCGCTGCAGGATTCCCCTTTCTCACAGCAATGGCCCTCAACGTTATCGAAGGCCTATCTCAAGGATGGGTGCTGGAACCCAGAGAGATGATCCGTGGCCAAGGGAAGACTGATGGTTTTTTAAATAAGTGGTTGGGGAAATGTTTTAAGGGGAGGGGTCAGGAACCGGGGGTTAGTGTGGTTTTGGGACCTACAGGGCTGATGCCTGCCTGGTTTGGCGCTGGTGGAGGGCATCGCAGACTGTTTGGGAGGAGTTCATTCCATGGGAGTGGGGAAGAAAAATTGAGGTTATCTGTGGGAGAGGCAGCTATGGCGCGAGCAGGGAGCCATGTCACGTGAAAGGCAGGGGTCCCCGCTATTTGCGAGCGATGGCGCGTGCTGACCCCCTTTGCTCTTCTTGGAACCAGGGTTGTACAGGCACTCAGGACCCTGGCCTGAGGCTGATGTTGTGCAATGTCAGGTCCGTGGTGAACAAAACCCCTCTCATTGCGGATTTGGTGCAGGAGGGGTGTGTGGACCTGGTAGGTATTACAGAAACCTGGTTGGGTTTCCTTGCGTTCCATCAGCCATGGGCGGAGGGGAGGGGCGGGGGTGGTGGTTCTAGTGAAGGAAGGTCCTCAAATAGCTGGCTGTGAGTCCCTCCTGGTGAAATGGGGCCGTGGGGGGCAGAGGGGCTTGCTGATCGCGTACCTGGCTCCCTGCCTCGTGACAGCAGCCCTACCCGAGCTGCTCAATGTTATCGTCGAGGTGGCGGTTGAGACTTCCAGGCTTATGGTTATGGGAGATTTCAACCTGCCATCTGCGGGCGCTGCATCTGAGGCAGCTTGGGAGTTCATGACTTCCATGATGACCATGGGCCTGACCCAGGTAATTCAGGGCCCTACTCACGAGGGGAGAAACACGCTGGACTTGATCTTTATCTCGGAGCAGTGGGGGAATGATCTGCAATTAGGGGAGATAGTTACAGAACCATTGTCATGATCAGATCATTTTCTCCTTCGACTGGACTTTCCATCCACCGCACCCACCGCAGGGAGACGGAACAAGTTAAATGGCTCCGCCCCAGCCGCCTGATGGAATCAGAGAGGTTCCAGAGGGAGCTTGGGCCTTTTCCTGAGGCCTTGTCTCACGGCTCGACTGAGGAACTGGTGGCCACCTGGAATAGGGTGGCTGCCGGGGCCTTAGATCGAGCCGTGTCTTTGCGACCTCTGACCCGACATCGAATCTGTTATATATTGGTTGCAGCCGTTTGGCGGGCTTTTGCAAGCCTGGGCTGCAAATGATAACTTTGACAGCTGGCCCCTGATTGGTTGAGGTGCACCTAAGCGCGTCTAGTATAAAAGCGGCTGCCCAGGGAATCCCGGGCTAACCGCAGTTTGACAGTTCACCGTTGTGTTGTTAATAAAGACCTTTGAACTAAACTACTGCCTCCAGCCTTGTCTGTCCGGCAATCCAACAGAATCGACCTAGCACCTTGGTTTTCCGAGGAGCTGAGGGAGATGAACCGTCAGAAAAGATGCCTAGAGAGCAGTTGGAGGGTGAGCCGCTCTGAATCGGATTAAACCCTGGTTAAGTCACATGTTAGGACTTACCTGGGGACAATCAGGGAGGTGAAGGGTAGTTACTTCACCTCCATGATTGTGTCAGCAGATAACCGTTCAGCCGCCCTTTTTAGGGTGACCCGCTCCCTCTTACAGGTGGGAGCACGTGAGGATCCCTTGGAAGGTCATGTTGAGGATGACAGCTGTTATCTGCATGACAAAATCGATCAGATCTGGAGGGGCTTGAACTCCGACTGGCATGATCCGGGGGCAGGGGGTCGATGCAAGTCTTGAGTCTGTTATCTGGGGTGAGTTCAGGTCTGTGACTCCTGAGGACATGGACAGGTTGCCAAGGTGACTGAAGGCCACCACTTGTTTACTGGACCCATGTCCCTCCTGGTTGGTGCTGGCTTCCTGGGAGGTGATGCACGGCTAGCTCCAGGGTGTTAGTAGAGGCTTCTCTGAGTGAGGGGTTCATGCCCACTGCCTTGAAAGAGGCGGTGGTGCTTCCTCTGCTCAAGAGGCCTTCCCTGGACCTGGCTGCTTTAATGAACTATCATTCGGTCTCCAACCTTCCCTTTTTGGCGAAGGTTGTTGAAAATGTGGTGGCCTATCAGTTCCCGTGGCACCTGGAGGAAAATGTCTATCTAGACCCGCTCCAGTCAGGCTTCCGAACTGGTTGCAGCACAGAAGTGGCACTGTCGCATTTGTGGATGATCTCTGGAGGGCCCGGGATAGGGGATGTTCCTCTATCCTGGTCCTGCTAGATCTCTCAGCGGCTTTTGATACCATCGATCATGGTATCCTGCTGCACCGGTTGGAGGGGCTAGGAGTAGGAGGCACTGTTCTGCGGTGGTTCTCCTCCTTCCTCTCCAACCAGTTACAGATGGTATTGACAGGAGGCCAGAGGTCGACCCCGAGGTGCCTGATGTGTGAGGTGCTGCAGGGGTTGGTCCTCTCTCCCCTCCTGTTCAACATCTATGTAAAGCCACTGGGTGAGATCATCTGTTGTTTCTCTATCCTGGTCCTATTAGACCTCTCAACGGCTTTTGATACCATCGATCATGGTATCATGCTGCACCGGTTTTTTGGGGGTTGGGTGTGGGAGGCACCGTTCTTCGGTGGTTCTCCTCCTACCTCTCTGACCGGTCGCCGTTTGTGTTGGCAGGAGGGCAGAGATCAATGCCGTGGCACCTCACTTTTGGAGTGCCACAGGGGTCAGTTCTCTTGCCTCTCCTGTTAAACATTTATATGAAGCCGCTGGGTGAGATAATCTGTAGCTTTGTGGTGGAGTATCATCTGTACGCTGATGACACGCAGCTGTATATCTCCACCCCAGACCACCCCAACGATGCCGTGGAAGTAATGTCCCAATGTCTGGAAGCTATGTGGGTCTGGATGGGGAGAAATAGGCTCAGACTCAACCCATCCAAGACCAAGTGGCTGTGGCTTCCGGAGCCCCGATATCAGGCGGGTCTATCGTAGCTGTGCCCTGGTTCTCCTGCTCTTAATTTTTGAGTTTTAGACGGGATTCTTAAATTTTTTAAAAACAGGCTTAATTTAATTCTTTTAAATAATATTTTAAAGTGTATATGTACTATGTATTTTAATAGTGCCTGTAAGCCGCCCTGAGTCCCTCGGGAGAAGGGCGGGATATAAATTAAATTATAAAAATAAAAAATAAAATAAAAAAAATTCCTCAGCCAGCTATGCTTAAAGGGAAGCCTTAAAGGGACCAAGGTTGGAGACCTCTGGTCTAGATAGAATACATGTCTGTTCTGTATAAAACTCTCACTATAGTAAACTAAGTTGTCTTTATTTGAAAATGGGAGGGGGGAGGGAGCCAGACTGGCAGGGATGATGATCCATGTGTATGAGATTATAAGAATGCTGGCAATGTTATTAGAATATTGTACGTGTGTTTGCGTCTGTCTGTGTGCAAGAAAAAGGGAGAATTCTGGGTCAGGCAGGTAAAGCAAATGATTTCAGTCTTTATCTTCATACACTTTGGGGCCTTATTTATGTAATTCTTCTACAATTGTGAAGACTAAAAAGGAAGGATATTTAAAGACAACAATGCTGAGTGAAAATTACCAAGAAATAGAACTTGATAAAATAGTCATGAATAAATGACCTGATAAGAAAATGCCTATGTCTTTGACTCACTGACACAATGATCTAACTTCCTCATTACATCATTATCTACTTGTCATGTTTCAAAAACCCTCTAGCAAGCAAAGAATGTAGGAGTAGATTAAAAATACATTGTAATTCTCATCTTTCCCCTTTCTGAATGTTTGAAAAATAATGGTAGTTCATCATCAGAAGTACCTCCTTGCTTATTTATTGCAGATGCCAAGTTTGAAACATCAAAATAAAGATCATTATTTTGATCGGGACATTTTTTTTTCTATCAAGACTTGTACAGCATCAAAGATGTGATTACTTCCTTTGATAATGCATCCTTTATTGAAAATGATGAGTGATCTTATTCCTCATAGTGTTGGTGAAATTCATTATTTAAAGCTGTCTGTCTAGATTACTTAAAAGTGAACTATTTTGTTTCTTTTTATGTACCTTGATACCTATTTTCTTTACTTATATTTCCATCCCTTATCACCTAAGGGATTATTTTTTAAAATCATTTTAATTAACTTGTTTAATTTGGAGCCTGGGGTTTCCTGTATGCTGACAAAGCTATTTCCTCTACATACTACACCACACAAATATGTAAAATTGGACCAACAGCAGATTCAGGGATGTAATACAGTAGGTTTGGCATGGACCCAACTTGACTTCCTGGCAACTGCTCATCTTCATGTGTATCGTTCACATGTGTTTTGAAACAAATATTCATCATGTTCCAGACCCATATAGTAGTTCTGTTTTTAGCACATAGGTGCCAGTTTAATTTTGCCAATGAAAACACTCTTTCAACTGCAAACAGTTTAAATGAAATTGGAAGTTCCTGAACAGATTATGTATTTATTAGTCAGACTCATTTGTAAACCTTCCTCGTTTTATTTTTTTCATTTAGACTTTTTATTATGCAAAGGAATGCAAAAGAAAGCAAAAGTTAGAAAACTGAGAGAAAGAAGGAGAAGGGTCCAGAAAGGGGGGGGAACAGTAATTTCCAACTTTTTTCAGTGCAATAAGTACAAAAAAGTGAATGATAACCTCAAGCTTTGATTTATATCCCACATCATTTCAAGCTATTTTTATAATGAAAAATTGAGACTCCATAAAGCGCAGAGAAGAGTGATGAAGATGATTGGGGTGCCGAAGGCTAAAGCATACCAAGAACGGTTGCAGGAATTGGGTATGTCTAGTCTAGAAGTAGAGTTATGGAAGGAGTGTTCCAATATTTGAGGGGCTGCTACAAAGAAGAGGTCAACCTATTTTCCAAAGCATCAGAAGGCAAGACAAGAAGAAATGAATGGAAGCTGAACAAAGAGAGAAGCAACCTAGAATGAAGGAAAAAATTTCCTGAAAGTAAGAACAATCTATCAGTGGGACAACTTGCCTTCAGAGGTTGTGGGTGTTCCAACATGGGAGGCTTTTAAAAAGGGACTGGACGACCATTGGTTTAAAATGATCTAGGGTCTCCTGCTTGAGCAGCGGGTTGGACTAGGCCTCTCCAAGTTACCTTCCAACTCTGTTATTCTGTTTTTCTACTATTCTGTTAAAATCAGTCTAATCAACAAAATTTAAAATCAGTTTCATTGTTTTCAGTTTTGATTAAAAACTCCAGAAATAGTTTCCAAATAGAACCAAAAATAGATAAATTCTTCAATTAAAACAGTCAGTTTTTTTCCATCTCCAACTCCATCCCCTTTATCTTCCATTCTTCTGTAGTGGGAATTAGTGTGTCTGTCCATCTTTGTGCATATAAGATTCCTGTTGCTGTCAGCATACAAGTTATCAACCTTTGGTTGGCAAAAATACATTTATTTATAGAAAATACATTTACCCTAATTCTCCTTCAAAGTAGTTCCCTTGGTAATGTACACACTTCTCCCAGCAGTTCTGCCATTGTTGGAAACACTACTGGAACGCTTCTTCTTCTCTTGATTAAAATCGGGTCCCTTTCAGTGGCATTTTCAACTTAAGGAATAGCCAAAAATCAGATGGAGTCATGTCAGGGAGCCTGTGTTTGGCCAAGAAAGTCTGAATCAGATGTGAAGAATGGGTGGTTGCACTATCATGATGAAACTGCCAAATCCGAGCGGCGTTCATTACACTTGCTCACTCATAGGTCGACTGACACTTCCTGCAGGTGGGAAAAAATCCACACATATGGATGAACATCCCTTACACATCTCCACTGAAGGACACCTCCCATGCTTCATTTGTTTATGCGGAGAAAATTAAGATTTGATACTTTTTCAACACACCTCGTATATAATAACAAAGTTCCAAATTTTCTTTTATACTCTTCATTGATCAAAGCTAAAAGGAAAACTTCTGATTTCAGTTTTATATTTATTTTAAGAATTTTCTGAAATTAAGATAAAAATCTAGTCCCGATATTTCTTTGCATTATCACAGATATGATAAAGTGTATCCTTTTTGCAGTTGCTTTTCCAACATACAATGAGACTCCTTTATACATCTTTAACAATTTCCTAGTTGTTAAATACCAACAATACATCTTAATTTGAAAATGTTCTTTCAAATTCAATGTAAATTTCAATGCAGTAGTCCAGTGGCCTCCAACTTTTGAGCACCAGGGACCAATTCCCAGGAAGGGACGTGGTTTTACCTGCTTCCTGCATCTCATGAATGGGACTTGGCTTGTTTGCAAGGACCAGTTGCTGGTCCAGAGGTCAGCGGTTGAGGACTCCTGCAGTAGTCCACATAGTTCCCATTTATCAATCATTATATTACAACCAAAATTCTGATTGACATAAAATCTTTAACATATTAACTTTCCAAATTTAATGTCAATAGCAATTTATAAATCTTAGCAATAACACGTTCATCATTAGCACACAAGCCAATTTAAAATTCACTTTTTGTTTACTTAAAGTAAGTTTACTTTTGTTATCTAAGTTAAATCTTTTAATTGTGAATATATAAACCGAAGATGGTTTCCAGCTCCAT
>JANHFO010004407.1:104887-117343 GCA_032468095.1 Pareas carinatus
CTATATAGTGCATAAACCAGAAAGAGGGCTGTGAAAATATCTACAGACCCTTCACATCCTGGGCATAAACTGCTTCTTCTCTGAAGACAACGCTACAGGGCACTGCACACCAAAACAATAAACACTTAACAATAAGGACAGCCCCCCCCCTAAATGCCATCACTCTGCTAAACAACTAATTCCCACAACACTTTCAAACTACCTAGTAGGGCTGTATTACTATTATCCTTCTCATCTTTCCTATTACCTATTTCCTTATCTTCTTCTTATTTATTTATTTATTATTTAGACTTATATACCGCTTAACAGTGCTTCACAGCACTCTCTAAGCGGTTTACACAGTCAGTATTATTGCCCCCAACAATCTGGCTCCTCATTTTACCGACTTCGGAAGGATGGAAGGCCGAGTCAACCTTGAGTGGTTGAAAACCGAACTGCTGAACTTTTGATGGCTAATGGCAGATGGCAATCAGCAGAAACAGCCTGCAGTGCTGCTTTGAACCACTGCACCATCCTGGCTCTTATAACAAAGAAGACTCCCACAACTACAGTTGACTCTTTAAAAATGTAACCGTCTTTTGACTTTCAGTGCTATTAAAATTCCACATATTAATCCTGCCTCATTGTCCCTTGTTTTCATAACATTTTCATCAAGGATTGGGGAGATACTGTCACACTGGGAAAAAAAAGCATATATCTTCAACCATGATTCAGAACAGCTGCCATTCTTGTTTAGATAACCCTTCTTCCATTTTCTTTACATCAACCCCTTGGTGCTTTGAAGCAAACTTGCAGAAAACACCTTCATTTTACAATCTGCCCTTTGTCCTTTTTCAGCAGGAAATTAATACAAAAATCACCCTTGGCTGTTGTTTATTTTATTTCATTGGATTCATTTTTAACAAATAGAATGGAGTCAATAGAAATAAAGATCCAAACAGATCTGTCCTGTTTGTAATTGCATTACTCTCTTTGAGCCATTGAAAGGGCAGACATAAAGGCAGTTGTAGGAACAAAAGTAAGCCTTTAAAACCTTTCATCCTTTCTTTCTCTTATTGGGTAAAATGTAAAAGTAAAATAAAATTCTACACGCTTAACAAAAAAGAGGCAGTAAAAGAACTGGTTTCAACTTTGAAAAATTCTCGTAGGCATGAAATATAGAGTGCTGTTGAAATGCGTTTCCAAAATCTCAGTTAGTTTTTAAGTATTTTGCTCTAGAAACACAAAGGTGGAACCATGAAAAGTCAAAGTAGCAGTGCTGCAGTGTGTTAGAGAACAGCAATGTAATGGAGGAAGAACTGGCTTTTAACATAACAGGCAAAAGCTTTTTCAAAGATAGAGTAGGAGCAAAATTAATACGACTGAATACCAGTGTATATTGATACACATATGTGTGTAAGGAACAGCTGACTTGTACAAATCCAAACAGAGATTCTTGCTGTGGGTAATAGCTATTAAAATATTGCTGACACAGTTACATGAAACTCAGGAGGATATGAGACTTGGAAAACACTCATACTTCAACCTGCTTGTGTTAATTATCACCACAAGCCTAGCAGGGAGTTCCATAAAAAGGTCTTTTATTTTGCTTATTGCTGAACACAATTACTACACATACAAATTATTGTTGTTCTCTGTAAAGATTGTGTAAAAACAAAAGACTTAAAAAGGAAGTATTTCTTCCATATAAGATAAGAAGCCCTAAGCAATCATTGCTACCTCACTCCAAAATGCTGACACAGAGATCCTACACCACACTTAATATGAAAATTTCTTTTTCCAGTTCAGTTCTTAAATGGCTTGAGAGGGACAAAAGATATAAAGAGTAATTAGAAAAATATTCCAAAGGGACTTTTCCAAACGGCAACTGGACTTTATTTGGGGGGGGGGGGGTTCTTAGAAAATGGGCCCTCGCAATGTCATCTAGTAGTATCAGGTTACAGCTCACAATGTTTTGTGCCAAGCTCACCACTGTCTGTAAAGTCTTTCTATCCGTGGTTGTCAAACCAGCATACCATACCATAATGCAATAAGTAAGAATGCTTTCTATTATAGACTGGTAAAAGGAGGTCATCAATTGTTGTTCCACTTTCGCAAGACCCTAAAGAAGTGGAGTCTCTGTTGGGTCTTTCTGGCCACCTGGATTGTGTTGATTTTCCAGGTGAAATCTTCGCTCACCTTGTAATAAGACCCAATATGATGGTATCACCTGCGAACTTACTGATCACAGTGGATGGGTCAGACGATTCACAATCATGTGTGTACAGTGAACACAAGTAGGGACTGATCACACAACCCTGTGGAAAACCAGTGCTAAGCTTCAGGAAAGAAAATATGACAGACCCAATTCTCACTATTTGTGGCCGGTCGCTCAGAAAGTTTTTGATCCTGCTTCTATTTCAGTGATGAAACCAATCAAGTATTTAGCAAACAGAAGTAACTATTCAAGTAAACATAACATTTACCATTCTGCTGATTCATTCACTATTGGTTTACTCCAAGCACCAGCATCCATGGTTGCAAAGCCTACATCATCATGAGAACTGGAAGATGATTGGTCTGAAAGATATGGAGGTAGTAGAGGTAGTCTGTCATCTTCTATCATTACCATATCATCCTGGGGCATATTGACTGTTGGAGAAAGCTGGTATTTACCTGCACAACATGGATGAAGAATTATTTTGTTAGATTTCTAACACAGCATTCCCTCCTCAAATTGCTTTTGCACAACATCAGCTTTGTGGGTTAAGCTTGACTGAAAGAGAACAATTAACCCAAAGTCTTTCAGTGAATCTCCATTGTCAACACTAACTTGAATCAGGGCAACATTTTAAAATATACTACTAAGAAGTTATGTAATTCAAGTGCTGTTTATTTTGATGTAAGTGTCCATAGGAAATAGCATTTCTAGGCATGGATTTCAAACTTCTAAATGGCTACTAATATACAGCAACCATAACAAATTCCATCTAAAAAAATAAATGACTAGAAGAATCTCCAACTACACAGAAAATAGATCCATCTTCCCCTTTGATCTACAGTTAAGAGTATCTTATTAGGCCTTTATGTACAATGAATCATCAGTGTGTAGCTCTTTTCTCTCCATCTGTTTTTCTTACCTCTCTTGAAATAGTCATCACTACCATTTGCCTGAAACATTCAAGTATGCACCATGTTTAACATACATTTTGTTTAAGTCATTGTTTAATATCAAATATTAACTAACTTTCCAAATGTTGAACCAATGAGTTTATGGTTCTGGAATTAATTATTTCTTTTCTCTAAGTCAGTCTCTTACCTAAGTTCTACAGAGCAATCAACATGAGTTAGAAGGTTAGCCAAACAGAGTGGGGAAAATGTCTCAGATACACAATTCATATTCTCCAGAGCTGATCGATAGTACAAATTCTGGCATACTTGTAAAGAATTTTGATTTAAAAATATTCAACTGGTGTAAAGAAATTCCACTAGTTTGAGGTGATATTAAATTCTCTCAGTTTAGCAAATTCTGTTAATTTCAGTCAAGAAACAGTTCTGGCAACTTTAAAAGATTCAGAAACAAAGATGGTTATCCAGAAAAGTTTAAAGGGGAAATGTTTTTTTTAAAGGGTATTCCATTGCAGATAGATCCACTACTGTAAAGTTAAAATGAATGTGTTCAAATCTGCATAGCAGCTAATTCTTTTCTTAGCAAAAGCTTTTTTGATTGACAGGTTAATGTTGAGCCTAGAAATCCACTTGTTTTCAAACATAATGCCTACAAGATTGCTTAATATCTCCAAAGAATTGAATGTGAAACAGTA
Organism: Pareas carinatus; assembly: GCA_032468095.1. NCBI lineage: Eukaryota > Metazoa > Chordata > Lepidosauria > Squamata > Pareidae > Pareas > Pareas carinatus. The sequence goes on from JANHFO010004407.1 coordinate 108,691, forward strand.
TAACCTTATGGCATTTTACAGATCATGTCTCTAAGGTTGAGGGGCAGAAGTAATTTAGTGACATGCCTAGCTTTTCTTTGCACTTCTTAATATTTCAACAAGCCTGAATGATGACATCTTAGCAGATAGACTAAAATCTGAAAGAAAATGCATTTCTTTTTCAGTCGATTGAAACAAGGAGTTAAAGAAGAGCCTTCTTCAAGCTAATCCTAGACATAAAGCCAATGAAATAGAATTACTAGAGATCCACTACGGGTAATTTAAAATGATTCTGTTTAACCAGCTTAAGCTCACTGATGCCAACTTGATAAAAATATGAGCTCATGTTTTGGATATAGTTAGTCCCTAATCTATTTACTTTCAGTACCTGACAGAATATAGCTGGATGAGACTACAAATAAAAAAAATGCTGTTTATCTATCTTGGATGATTTATATGACAATTCAAGGGGGAAAAAATAAAAATGAGTCATGGATGTAAATAATTAACAAATAAGAATTGCAAAATGTTTGGTCACATATTCTTTTTACTGATTTGCATAGAATACTTAAGACTATTATTTAGTAGAAGAGTTTACTTTTCCACTTCATCTTTTTCTTTGTCCTGTGTGTTTGTGTGTTTTTGTCTGCCTGTGTGAAACAGTTTTTTCTTCCTTTTTAAATTCAGTTTTGTTTGTTATGTTATTCAAGCATTTCAAACTGAATAATCTAAACTACAGTTGGTTCACAGAAGCTAATTTCAAATCAGAATTAGATATTGACTTGTTTGTAATTTGATATTAATCACAACTGAAGCTCATACATAAGTTCTGACTATGATTAAACTAAAATGGAGGTTCAGTCTCTTACCATGAGATCAGGAAGGAAGAGATCTCTGGTCCATGGTTCTAATATGACCCATATTATGACCTATAATCTCCTCATCCTGCTTTTGGAGAGAGATTTGCCATTCCAGAAAGTCCTGCCGAAAGGTCTTTAAATGTTCTATCTGTCCCACCCTTGACTCAATTTGTAGCTAAAAGTAAACTTTTACTAAAGTCAAGTGGTTACAGTATTAGAAAGACAGATCTGAAGATTTCTGCATAAGCCCAGGTTACTCTTCCCTCAAGCCCTTACCCCCTGGACATCTCTCTAGTATCCAATAAAGTTCAAATTAGTTGCTTTGGTAATAGTTTTGAGGATTGGTGCCTCATTCCGTTCCCATGCCTCTTTCCTTGGATATTCAATGGTAGGCTCTTGGAGTGGTTTCTGTTTCCTATCATCTATCATCCCCGCTCCCTACAGCTTCCGTTCCCCATGCTTTATGGCAGGCTGCCATCAAGAGAAGCAAGGCTGAAGCAGCAAGATGGCAGATCTGACACTCCATCTTTGCTGCCCTGTGGTTTTCAAATTTGAGTGTGAATTTCTTTTCAGGAGCAGTTTTTGTCTATCCCTGCGTAAAACATGAATAGCAGTGGTGTGTACGTCGTGGCTATAAAAAGCAAGTCACTAGTCTCCAAAGAGAACAATACTTGCCTATCTACAGTTTGTGAAAGATTACATGGATAAGCCAGAAGGCTGCTGGACATTGTTCTGACTTTTCAAAGTAACAGAGGGACTATGCTCGAATTGAATTGAATGTACATAAATTTTATTTTTTTATTTTTTTGGAGTTGTTGCTGTTTGGGGGGAAGGCACTGCCTGCCATCATACAGCTGCTCTAATGAAAAGATAATCCCATAATGTTGTACTAAGCTTCCGAGATAAATTTCTTCCACTTATAAATATTAATGGGCAAATTAAAATAATTTGGTGAATTAGCAAGTTTTGAGATTAATAAACAGAAGATAAAGATGTTAACAAAACATGAAAATAGAAGATGAAGCATAACTGATGAATAAAATGGATTTTAAGATTGAGAAGATGGTAACATAATTACTATCACAAATATTAACGGATGTGGCTTCAAAATAATTGTGTCAAGACATGGAATGAAGTTTAAAAAATATGTTAAGATGTGATAAATTATAATTGTCAATGCTGGGAAGACTTTTATGTGGTAAAAATAAATGTCTTGGTTAAATGCTTTTGTTTCAGATCATACCTGTCTATATGTTGAGCTATTTAAATAGTGACAAAAGAATATATATATATAAAGAAGAGGGGATCAACCTATTCTCCAAAGCATCTAAAGACAGAACAAGAAGCCATGGATGAAAACTAATCAAGGAGAGAAGCAACCTAAAACTAAGGAGAAATTTCCTGAGTTACAACAATTACCCAGTGAAATGACTTGCCTTCAGAAGTTATGGGTGCTCCAACATTAGAGGTTTTTAAGAAGACATAGGACAATCATTTGTCTGAAATCATATAGGATTTCCTGCTTGAGCAGGAGATTGGCCTCGAAGACCTCCAAGCATCCTTCCACCTCTGTTATTCTATTATTCTATTAAATTTGTCTGGCAAAGCAAAATTTCCCAAGATAAATATGTTACAGATGAAAATGAAAGAGAAGAATTTATTTTACCTAATCTGAAATTGTATTTTGCAGCTCACTGTTTGGATGAAAGAATGGATATCGCTGAAAGAAACAGAAGGCTTTTGGAGTTTAGAAGGACATGGTGTGAAATTTGGATGGCATAGATATCTGTGATATGATACACTCAAGGTTAATGTGGATTTCAAAGATCATTGTTGGATATGCCATATAGAGAACATGAGATAATTCCAAATTCAGGTTGTGTCCAAACATATTTTTGTAGCTTATCATGATTACTGGGTGTGTAAAAAAAAAGCTAGAAAATTTTGAATTCAAAGTCATACGCATATAAAGAACTTTAAAGATTATCATACAATTGAGAACAGGGATTTTTCTTTGGAGATTGATGGTTAAACAGCTGAAAAAAGCTATGGAATTTTGTTTTTGTACTTAATAACTTCAGTTAGATTACTGTATGCAGAAAGATGGAAAGATTCAGCAGTGCCCACAATGGAAGAATGAATGGTGAACATAATGGAACTTACTGAGATGGTAAATTGACTTCTTTGATCAGAAAAAACACAATATATATTTAATGCTGACAGGAAACTTTTTGCATATAACAGAAAAAATGAATTTATGATTCATGGTTTTGGTGATTAGATAGGATAGAACATAAACAGTAGAGAATTATGCTATAATCACTGAGTAAGAATTAAATTTATAATTGTATTTAAAAATAGTGTAAAATAGATTAGAGCTTTATTTTTTATTTATTTCTTTTTCTTACTTTGTATTAGTTTTTATCATATGCATATATATGCGCATACACATATACACACATGTATGTATGTATATGTATATGTAAACTATGCAATAGTGTTAAATTATCAAACTACAATTTTAAATTATATGAAAAGTCCACTCAGAATCTGCTTGTTCCACAAAGGAATAAAATATGCACTAAAGCTAAAATATATCTGAACTTAGAAAATATAAATACAGTTAGTGGGGATTAGAAAAAATATTTTCCAGTTTTTTCCTAAGACTTGAACTTTAATCTTGGAAAACTGCATACAATTAACCTGCCCTGGATATTTAAATAATAATCAACTCATATTTCAATGTGGGTATTTTTTTCAAGAGTTAGCAGTAAAAGGAAACAAGACCGCCAAAGAAAACAATGGCTGGACACCATCAAAGTTGACACAAGTCAGACCCTAGAAAAACTCAAAGTAGTAGTGTAAAATTGGAAGGCATGCAGAGACTTGTCCCACAGAATTTCTAAGAGTCAGACATGACTGAATGGATAAAATCTTCATCATCATTTAAGTTAATATAATAGTGAAGAGATTTTTTTTTTAGTGTACAGTAGAGTTCATCCACTGAAATCATACATCGCAATAGCTATTATGTAGATCTCAGCAAAGTCCAATTCTGATTTATTCAGCCACTTGGCAAACAATTAGGTGTTAACTGAATTTTAAAAATTGCAGAATGAGTTGAAAAAGACTACAATAGGAACTTACATTCCTTTTGGATTCAGAAAGAGTCAGAACATATGTGAGGATTGCATCTGCTGGAACCCAAGTAAACTTAGTATGTTATTTGCTTGTATTGCACAGCAGATACAGAAAATAGCTGAACAAGCCCAGGAAAAGGCATAGCCATCTTAATGAATTTCCAAGAGATGTTATGTCAAGTCATATTTTTCACATTTTCTCCTTTTGAATTCAAAGTACTGAACAGCCCTCCTTGCCCATATTTCTGTTGCTCTTTAACCACAGGAAAAAAGAAAATAAGCAGAATATATGTAGATTGCAGAAGTTGCATTAGTTGTTGAGAATCAGGTGGCATGCATGGTTTAATAAATTATTATGAATCAATTCAAATTCTTCCAATATTTTAACATTTATTTTAATATTCTATATGGTCAATAATCTTCAGAGTTATTTTAAAAATCAGGATGTTTTTGTATGCAAACATTTTTAATGAAATGGATTCCTAAGTAAATATCAGCATCCCCCCAACATTTCTAAACACAACACTAATAAACTGCTACAAAGCAAACAAAAAATTTCCATTGGGGACTCCATAAAGAGAAGAATACAGGAGGATTCACAAAAGGATGTACAAAATTAGCATTTTAAGATCCTCTGTGGCTTTTAGAGTATTTTATTAAACAAACATCATCCAAAATCCAAACTGATAAGGTTCATACTACCATATAGAATTATGTAGAAATAAAGTCAAAGCTTAAACTTCAGTGGTTCTTCCTTGATCATCATAACTTTCATTGAATTTATTCTGCTAATGAAGCTAGATTGGGCAGTCTCTCACAAAGCCTGTTTCCAATCTCTCTTTTTTTTAAAAAGGTTTTCATTTGTACTGTGGTCAGACACTTATTTAATCAATATAATTCCTTCAAGAAAAGTTGGAGAGGGGGTAAAGCAGCCTTTTAAAATTACTGACTCCAATTGCTCTGATCCACATTGCCTACACACATAGAGAAATGGGGAAGGGAGGGGGAGGAGGGAGGGAGAGGGAGAGAGAGGAAAAGAGACAGAGAGAGAAGAGTATTGATAATCCATTTGCAAATCTCTATGAAAATAGCACAAGTTTATCCAAGTCTATTTGACTTACCCATTAGTCTACTCAGGGCAGCATTCCTGGTGGGTGATTCATTGAGACCTTCAACCCCACTGTACAGGGAATGGGAAATCCTACGCTCCCGATCATCCATTACTGTCTCAATGGGAAGCTCCGGCCCCATAGGACTCCCAGGTGATTCCAACTGCAGGAAAAAGAAAAATCAGTCCCATTTCACAGCAAGATGAAACTAAACAATGAAACCTTAGGCTCGGAAGTGGCTGGACATCAAATAATCTAGAAATTTTCAACCTGGACCTCAATTATTTGCACTGACAGTGTTGCTTATTGACCAACCATCCAGTCCAGACACTTGGCACAACATCTCCCACAGTGTTTTGTCAGATTTTATCTTTCTTCAGAGAGAAACACAGAAAAATAAAGTGCTATATTTTAATTTATAGCTGCACTGAAAGACAGCACTCTTGCAAGTTGGCCTGATTTTTTTTCCTTCTTCATAAAATGAATGCTTGTCAGGGCAGAAACCAACAGGCCCCACAGAAGAGAAAAAGGAAGACTTTTCTTCCTGTAAGTAACAGAATAAAATAATCTGTCTGGTCATAATTAGAAATCTGGCCTCAGCGTGTTTTTCTAGGAAGCAATACATTTTCATATGCAATCATTGCACAAGAACACAAGCATCAACACAGACGAATAACTAACTATTATGTTTCAAACTCTACCTTTCCAATTACCATGGCTTTCTATTCAGAGTAAATTCAGTCTTTTGGGTTTGGCAGTAGCAAAGTAGAGGGTGTAGGAATCAGAATCAGAATTAATTTTGCCAAGTGTGTCAGCACACACAAAGAATTTGTCTCCGGTGTACATGCTCTATACCTACATACATACAATAAGCAAACTGTGATTGCAATCAAAGATACATTCATAATCATTTGTATATATAACCATAGGCATAATCATTTGTATATATAAGCCTAAGATACATTCATAGTCATAAAGTACATTCATTTTGTCAAGTACTTATAAGATGCAACCGACAAACCACAATCTAAGTCATGAATACAGTTCACAATCATAAGTACATTCATGATATCAACGTGTTATAAAGTACAATCATGTCACAGAACACATTTCAACATGTCACAAAACACCCTCCTAATTAACATTGTCAGCTGTTTAGCAGGTTAATGGCATGGAGTGGGGGGAGAAGAAACTATCTTTTTGTCTAGTTGTTTTGTAGCAGTATCCAGAGAGAAGAAGTTGAAACGGATTATGTCCAGGGTGTGAGGGGTCCATAATTATTTTCACCACCTTTTTTTGACTCATTCAATGTACAGATCTTCAATAGAGGAGAATTTTGCTTGCTTGCTTGCTTGCTTCATCCATCCATTATTCTAACTCTTTCAAAAGTCATTTTTTGTAAAGTTTGTATCAAAAATATAGTCTATAGTGTGGTGCAAATTTTTGTATTTCTTTGCTACAAAACATGCAAGGATTTTATATGAATTCCCCTACCACCACAATTTTTCTAGCTGTGTGCAACCACTGTGGTGGTAGTGGTAGCTAGAGTTATAATGGTGCAGTGGTTAAAATGCAGTACTGCAGGCCAATTCTGCTAACTGCAGTTTGGCAGTTTGATTCTCATCAGGACAAGGTTGACCCAGCCTTCCATTCTTCTGAGGTCAGTAAAATGAGATTGTTGGGGGCAATAGGCTGACTGTGTAAACCGCTTAGAGATTGCCGTAAAGCACTGTTAAGCGGTATATAAGTCTAAGTACTATTGCTTGAGTTGCCTTCAATTAACCCTGCATATGTGCACACGCAGCACTACTGAAGTAGCGGGAACATACACAAGTCTAGCAGGTATGGCTTCCAAAACAGTGATAAAAACTGACATGACTGCTTTAATAATTTAAATAGGAAATGCTTTCTATGTGGTTCTGCACCTTCTGAAGCAGGATACTGTCTTTATTTCCTTACAGCTGATTGAATCAGAGCTGTAGTGGCTTTATAATTGGCTCATATTAAGAGCAGGTCTGAGTCAAAACAATTTGAAGAATTATAGAAAGATTTCTATCTTCTATTCCAGTAGTCCCTCAACCTTTTAGGCACCAGGGACAGGCTCGATGGAGGGTGGTTTTTCCACAGTCTGGGGGTTTCATGAACTGCCTGGATCCCACACGTGCATGAGTGGGGATTCATGCCAGTCCACAGACTGGGAGTTGCGGACCCCTGATCTATTTAATATGGCTGAGATATGTAATGGTCCCAAATGGTAGCTTTATCATTTACAGTTTGATCAGACCAGAGAGAATTTTCTGCAATGAAGACTGAACATAATTACAACTGCAGGTATGTCAGATTGTAGGAGAATAATAAACTTGCCATGCAGTTGATTTAGACTAAATGAACTTCATATTATGGACTGAAGATTTTTTTTCCTAGTTTCTTTCCTGCCCTAAATTGCAAATTATAACTGAAATTAAAATATTACAATTGTGAAATGCTGTTCATGAACAGAAACAATAACCAGGAACTAAAGATGCAAGCCAAATCTACTGCCCTGATAAGCTCAAGTTATGTTTTAACTTTCTTCAAAGAATGAGCACTAGTCCAAACATGAATTATTTCCTTAGGGAGACAGAATGGAACTTCAATCCTATACAACAAAAAAATCTAGCTATTTTTTTGAATGACATGATATAGCCATCACGTATTCAGAATGAGAATGATGCAGAAAGAAAATATTTAATATTTTTCCCCACAACCACAGAGAAAGAAGCAGCTTTTTATCCAATAAAGAGACCCAATTTTTTACTGGCAAGCTTTAGTATCCATACAGCATAAACAAGACAAACAAAAGCATTATTTTTAAAATTGCTCTGCTTACAAAAAGGAGTACACAAATGTGGTACCTTTTCATGGGAAAATATACTATTCAATATCTACAGTAATCAGAATCTAAAAAGTAAGATTCAATGCAAGATATCAACTATCAGTCACACAAATATTTAACTGAAGTTATAATACTTTTATAAACTAACAAAAACATTCTGGAAAGGAAGCAGAATATTATATTAAACTTTTTTAAGAAGCACTCTTATTGCTCCTTTTCTAAGTAAGGTTTACATAAAGTAAAGGATGGCAGGTTCTACTGAAAGAGAGAGGGGGCGGGAGGGAGGAGAAGATAATTAATTGACATCACTCTGTAACTTTATATATTTTGGCAATATTATTGATTTTTCTGTTTGAGACTTTTACTTGCAAGTTATCATAGTAAGTTTATTGCTCCCAGTATGCCCAAACCAAAGTATTACCTAGGTTAGTGGTTGCGAACTTTGGCACGGATGCCAGAGGTGGCACTCAGAGCCTTCTCTATGGGCACGCGCACCATCATTCCAGCTAGGTTGGAGGAAAGCATAGCGTACAGCAGGCCACAGAAGCTGAGATAGGCTGCCAAAAGGTGTGTGGCGGGTCACATGTGGGACGCAGAAGCTGGTCCAGGCCTGTGGATGGCTTGTGGTGACCTTGGCTAGGCCGCAGGTGGGGTAGGGGGGAGGGCGGGGGCTGCCGATGGCTGCAGGGG